>JALIRH010000028.1:680000-710000 GCA_023055505.1 Callipepla californica brunnescens | reverse complement strand
CAGTTAAGAATCTCCACCTTCACAGAACACAACGGGTGTTGCTCTGCACAGCAGATGTGCAGGCAGAATTAGGAAAGCCCACATTGCTGGGCCGTGCCACGGCTGAGACGCTCGCTGCCACCAGGGACGATGCTCCCACCCTGCCTGGGAGACAGATTTCACACAGAGCTGCAGCACCCTGAGGGAAAGCACAACACAGCCAGCTGCCCTGGTGTGGCTCTCGGGTCCAACCAAGGCTGCAGTGGGGCTGGGGCCACGGGCAGCCCCGTGCTGCTGAGCAGGGGACGAGGCGCAGCTCATCGGAGCGCTCACCAAACAATCAGCCACCAACTTGGGCTTGAAAAAGTTTGCTGACGTATTCAGACAAAGAACATTCTACACAGGGGCAAAATATTTAAATAGAAAATGGTTCACACAGATTTTAATCCTGGATTATTTTAAATATTATCCATTTTAATTACGGCATTATTGCTTCTTTCCTACGTTCTTTATCTTATTTCTTTGAGGGAAACCAATTCTGGAGATCGTAGAAAACGTTTGTTCATGATTATCCAGAAATGCACTCGAACAAGACTGAAACAAGAGCAGCATGCAAAAATGTATTTAAGGACTATCATCCCAAAATGCTGCTAAAAGCTATTAACCAGTACGTGTTAATTGCCACAGCATTCATATTAATTTTCACTTCAGGCCCGACATTGCGGAATATTTCCCCTGATACATTTTAAACAAAGTTTAATTTAAGGAACTGCTTCTATCAACACTTATGAAAATTAACAGCCAAGCAATTAGCACTCATGAATTATCCCTTCCCCCACGCTTGCTGCTGCATCATTTCTGAAACAGTTGCCGTAAGAGAAATTGTTTGATTTTAACACATCACCAAAATTACCCACAAAAAGCCAACCCGTGACGCTGTGCAGAGGTACCATTCCTTGCAATGCGTTTTTTAGCATCTGTCCAGCCAAATTCCTCTCTGGTAGTCCAGTAAACCTACAAAGGCCCCATAAGGTCAGACAAATAAACTAGAAGAGTTTCCCAGACCTTGATTTTCAGCTAGTATTAGGAATATAGCAATAAAAAAGCATCCTGAGAAGACCAGTCTGCACTCAAAGTTTCTGGCCTTGCACATCAAGTTTTCCTAGGGCTCAAGATCCCTTCTTTCTTTCCACTTTCTCCTTTGTCTATTTTGCATATCTTTAGCATTTCCTTTTGATTGTCCTTTAGCACTTTGGTGCTGGTAGCATTCTTCTAGGGATGTAAGAGCAGCCATGTGGTGACAGGCATCTCGAATCGGACTGACAAGACACTTCAGTGATGGGAATTTCTTAAAGGCAGCAGACTTGGAAGAAAAATGGTGGTGGAATGGCTTCAAAGATTACTTCAACGGGAATTGTAAGCAGGGGCCTTAGCAAGAGTTATTCATTCAGGTTTCCTGCAAAGCTGAATAGCTAATTCTTGCCTCATTTTCTTCTATCCCAGTAACTACACACATCCTGCTAATGTTTTTCTTAGCAGTAGGAACAATCACATGGTTGAATAGCTTTGACATTAATATAGTACCGAATCAGTATTCCTTCAGATTAATATCTCAGAGAGGTCTCATCACCCCACTTTCCAGGAACGCAGCTCGTGATTTGAAAAGAAATATTCTGAGTTGCTATTGAAAGAGAACATTTTTACATCAATCAGTGAAAGCCAGCAGGTAATACTACCCACATTTTCTACAGAAACCAATGTAGCCACAAATTTCTTAAGCTTTAAGTGATTTTCACTACAGTGACAACCTAAGTAATACTCAAAGGCTACTTCTCATACAATATGCTCTGCTAGAGCTTGTGAGGTTTATTAAGCACGAGGTACATCCCACACGATTTACAAACCACGCAAGGATCTGCAGAAGATGGGTAACTTTATAAAGGAGAAGCTTGAAGATGCAGGTAAGAATAGAAGGAACAACTTCTGGTTAAGAGCTGCAGTTTTACACAGCACGTGAAGGCCACAAGTCTGTCCTGTGTAACTGTGTGACAAGACTCACCTGAATTCTTGAGCTGATTAGAATGCTTGCAATGGAGTGCATTTCACAAGCCATATTCTCTACTTTTTTGGTAATTAACGAACTGATCAGAACAGGAAGAAATTAGAGTGCTTTAAAATTTTATTATTTCATAAAATTGTAGAAGTGGTTATGAAAAGGACTTTAAATCTGGCAGAAAATGCCTGCAAGATGTAAGCATTTTAATAAATTGGCTTCGCTGATGTTATGGTGCACCATATTTTCTAATACTTAATTGATTAGCTTAAAATAATACATCAAATGCAGAGGGGAAAGACCCAGAATGAAAAGGTTTTACACCATTTCAAGACAGTTAGGAGCTGAAATACCGTAAGTGAAAACCATTCTGCATGCACAGAAGTGAACAACGCTCACACCCAACAGTACGGAGCTTTCCTGAAGGTTTGCAGTGAACCACAGGTGATACTCAGCCAGCTGAAAATGTGTTACAGTGCTCACATACATGTCGATTATAAAAGCAGAACAACTGAAACAAAGGCCTAGCTATCACCTTGAAGATTTCAGAGCCACTCTGATCTCCCGAGTAAATACATAATTAAGTAGGTTTTCTTAAAGACATGTTTAATTAGGCCCCTGGCCCCTCCTCATCCCTCCTGCCTCTCCCCAATTATGTACCATTTCCCCAAGAGATATGTGACTCTGCTAATTATGTAAATAAGTCATGCACTATTCCCTGAAAGAACGGTATCCATCTGAAAAATACTGCTTATCTATTATCAGTAAAAATAAGCACAAGACTTGTGGCGTTTCACTAAAAATAATCTAAAAATTCAGATGGCTTGATTCTACATTTCTGTCTGAAAACACGACAAAATGGACATAAAGCAGAGTAACACACCACCGAGCTATTGAGCTCTGCTCTGCCCCAGATGCTGAGATGTATGGAAGTGTGGGGAATACATTTCATAAGCACACAATTGAAAAATTTACCAGAATAAAATAAGTAATGCTCTTCTCATTAATACAGCCATTTTTAGCCTAACAAATTGCCAATTCGGTTATTCTGGAGATTTCAATAGGTATTTTGGTTCCTAAATGACAAGCAAGCTGGTTCATGCCACGTGCTACACATCACGATTGAGTAACACTGATGTGTTTCATTAATATCTGAAACTAATTTGTGCAGTACAATATCCTTCAAATGGAACAATCACCTGCTAAATATATCGGACAAATATGAAAATTAAGATGTTAATTACAGTCAACTATAATTCATATCAATATGGTAAAAAGTAGCTTGGACTACCAAAGTGGGAAGGAAACACACCGAAGTTCTTCAAGTTCCTGAGGAACATTCTAGCAGGTAGCACAGCTGGGAGCAGCTGTCAGAGCACCAGGACCGGGGTACCACGGAACCATAAGCTGCTCTTAAACAAGTACCGATTTCATTTTCACTTCCACTGTGTTCCACTGTTGGAAGGGAATGTAAATATTTGCCCAACTGCAAATTCATGAAGTAACAACTGCCAGGTGTCTTACCCTTGGTGTTATCAGCAAAGTACTGCTATCGCTCATTAACGAGGCCAAACAATTGGAAACACCAAATCAGCACTAACTACTGCATACTAGTCAGAACAAAAGAAAAACAGAGGTAACTTCTGCCCTGTGGACTTCATGGCCTAGAGCATTCTAACTACTAGACACCTTAGCAGTTGCAGATCTGACTTTCCACTTTACGAATACTTACAAAATACAAAACTGGGAAGCGCAATTTTGTAACACAAATGTCAGAAGTGTTCTACTCCAGCTTGAAACATGATATTAAAGACTCAGAGAAGAATGTTTCTACTTAGCCACTTCAAAATAACAGCCCACTGAAAAGTCTCAATGTCTGAACAAGTCAGCACAGCCGCTGCAGCCCATCACCTTCAGGTCAGGGACCACTTGGCTATAAGAAAAGCACGGGCTCACTTACCTTGCCATCGAATTTTGAGTACTCATTGAAGGGGTTATTCAGCTGTAGTGGACACTGCTCAAGTCGCACAGACAGTATTGACTGCTTCCCAGAACACGGAGATCTTACTCTGAAATTCTTTTTTTCAAATAGTGAGCTCAGCTCCTCTGCTGCAGATCAGAAAAGAGATGACAGCATTTGTGTTAGGAGATGTACAGAGACTACTGACCACCACAAAAAGATGACATTATATGAGAGGGAGCAATATAAAGTGTGCAAAACAGCAAGGGCTCAGATCTACCAGCACGCTTACAACATGAAGTTTGTAACACGTGACATCGGTTCTCCTGTTTCTATACTAGAACGTCAGCACGCTGTCAGCTGGAGCCTGGGACTGCCTCTACTCAAAAGAATCACTTCTGCGGATTTTCCTTCTCAAGGTGAGACTGCATGTCTCAAAGTGCCACACCTGGAAACAACATCCCACGTGAAGGGTCTGGGCGATTTAAAAAACAAAACAAAGCAACGAAGCTTTCTGAATCAAAGGCGGTAAATATTAATCAGTACTTTGCAGGATCTGTGAGGTCTCACAGTCTCTGTTGTAGAGCTCTTCTCATATGAAGAGATCGCATAGCGGAATCACCGGCAATGGTTTAACCCAACAGTTACAGGCATACTTAAAAATAAATAAATAAAACTTCAAAAATAGAGCTCCTTGCATTACAAGGACACCACAAAACCAGGACAGAGCCCGGGGTGTTTTAGCAGCACCAACGGGTCTCATCTGCGAGAAACTGCGACTGAAGCTGGACAAGTTTTCTCCACATCTGCTCCAGGAACAAAGTGCCCCAAACTCAATCAATCACTACCTGAGAATCAGCACCAGTTCTCCCGGGCTGACTCTGCTCTGCATTCACACTTTTGGATTCTCTCACATCTGAAAGCTGTACGTGCTGCTCCCCCAAGGCAATGGAAAAGCTCCTAAGGCATGCTGACTGAGGACATGATCTGCAGAGAGTTGGTTCATTTAAGCTGTGAATTTAAAACTTGTCAAATTATAGCTGCTCAGAAACACAGTTTATTTTTAGCAGCCTGAAAATTCAGACAGTGGCAAAGGTGCTAAACACCAATACTAGCAGCTAACAAACATTCTTGTGAAAGGCTTTGATTCATTAAAAAATGATTAAATCCTTCATAAATGAGCCATCTTGAACACCTTTAGGTATTCTCTCTTTGTAACAAGCTTACCTCGTTAGACAAAATAATCTCAATTACAATTATGCTAGAGTATTATCACTAATTGGCACTTCTCAGCCATTAGAAAAGTACTCCGTGCCTTAGAATCCAAAATAATGGTTTAAGTGGCTCAAGTGAAAAAACAAGTATCTTCAGGTAATTGTATCTTCAAGTTTCGTCCCTAGGGAAATGTTAAGATGATTTGTTTGCTGTTTCCTTTGTGCTGATATGGAGAAAAGATCTCAAGAATCGCTCTGCATTTGCTGGAGTGATGTCTGTTTTGCTCTGAGTTCTGCACAGGTTTCACACAAGCCAAATTCCTCACGTGAGCTGAAATAACACACACGTTCTGTAGTATGTATGTTCTGTGGGAGTAAGCTCAGCTGACTGTAATTTTCCATTGCCAAAATCTTTGCAATTTCAAAAAATGTGCCTCGTTTAGGAAGAGCAGCTTGAAAACCTCCCAAAGATTTGCCCAAAGGAGGATAGATTCTGAAGAACTACTCTCTCATGGTGTTTTGTCAAATAATTTCTTATAGACTACAATTGAGGGAGGTGCAATTATTCCCTTCAACTTAGGAGAAAACATTTTTTTCAAATGCAAGGAGAAAATTCAGGGGAAAAGACTTCATTTTTTACACTGAACCAGCCTGAATTGGGAAATTTTGAATTCTCAGTTGAAAGTTTTGCTGCTACTCGGTGTCACAGTGTTTTTTTCAGCTCTACATGATTTCTGCCTACATGGCATGGAGTGGAGATGTCATTTTCATTTTACTGAGGAAGTACTGACACACATAAAGGTGATGTGAATTGGTGGCACAACCAAACAAAAAGACTTTGGCTGTGTTCCACTTCCAGCCAGCCAGCTTCCCCTGGGTGCCTCTATCTGCTGATCTCTAACCAGCTCCAAACACAGACAGCTTCTTTCCTATGTCTGTGCAACCTCAGACCTTCTCTCTACCTCCTTCCTTTGATGAGGCAATGGTTCATCTCACAACAGTGAGCAAACAGATGACAAGTAGAAAATACTCTCATTAGCGTAGACAAAATTACTTATGCCTCACACCCCTTTATTCTGGTTAGTATACTTTTATTTCTGTGTATAGTAATTAAACAAAAAGGAACCACAAAGGATAATCCTTTGTCTAACATCTCAAATTATGACTATAAATCCACCTCCAGGACATTGACAATGCACTGCTGTAAGAAGATAGTCTTGCAAGCATCTCTGTGATGGGTTATCTATGGAGACGATGTTATCAGACTAACGCAGCAGAAACCAGCAACCTTCCAGCTTCCTTTCAGCTAGCAGGGTGTCAGTGTCAGCCACAAGCTTGACTTTGTCTGGAGCTTAGATAAACACAGGCAGAAAAGAAAAGCCCAACTCCTCCTGTGTGAAGCAGCTACGACTCTGGTTATTGCTTTCATACATATTTATCAATAATGCTAAATGCATGGAACAGAGCAGACACGGGACACAAACAAAGATACAGATGACATATTTCAGGGCTCCTCTTTTTCCTGTTCTCTTTCTACTACGTTGCTCCTCATGCAATTAAGTGAAGAAACATGAAGAACCTCAGCGACAATGCCAAGCGTTTGGAGTTTCTACATAATCCATCTTTTATTTAAATTTGATCTGCAACCAGGAGGGGCTGATCCACCCCTCTGCTACTGCAGTACCAACGCAAAACCCAGCACAGTTTTACAGCACAGGACACCTCCTTTGTCACTGGTGGAGGCATCACATTTATCTGTGAGGGAGCTCAGAAGAACAGAACGTCACAGTGGAGCCCATCCGAACAAGAAAACACGAATAGCATGGAGAGCAGGAAACTGGAATCTGACTGCAATTTAGTGTAAAGCAATATCAAACAGTGTAAGCTAGGGATTAAAAGGAAAAAGAACTTTATCATCACTGATCAAATGCTAAAAACATACTGTGCAAAGAGCTGGAGGTTATGCTAGATTAAACTTCACAACATACTGCTCTGCTTACAGAAGTAGAAAGGCAAAAACATCTTAGAATGCATTAATAGAGGTATCAAACATAGCTGAACACTGCACTAAGGATTAGTGCAACTGTGCTGCTCATGTGAGCAGCCTTCTTCACTCCTCTAAAAGAGGAATTACACAACTGGAGAAGGTTCTGCAAATAACAGCCCAGAAGATACACAGATTTAGGCAAAAAAATAACATAAGGAGTTTACATGGGGACCTCATTAAGATATACACAAATTTGAACAAAGTAGGCATGACAGCCACACAGAGGTTTGAATGCGTGTTAAGTACAGCAGGAATGGATGCTAGCCTGAGCTGTGAAACAACAGGACTCAGATTTTTCATTCCTAGCATTACAGTTCAAACTGTGTAGAATATCCAAGTCAGGAATACTTCACTTCATATTAATAATGAAGAAACAAGTGTACGTTCTTGGAGAACAATACTGGTCACTGGAAGGGTGAAATAAAGGAGGGCAGCATTTGTTGTGCTTTTGTTTAAGTACATCACATATACACAAACGACTTCTCCTTATCCAGAAAAGCAATCACAATTTCTAAGATGTCAATTTCTAAGAAATCCTTAGATTTCTGCACACCAAATGTCTCGAAACAGTGAGAAAGCCATACCTTACATGGAGGTAATGGTGCTGCACTCTGCCATCTACCCACACAGCAAAGGCAGTACGTCCTGTTACTGAAGTGTGTCATGATGATACCAGGAGCTTTACTACTCCCTTTTCTTCCTCACAGAGACAACAGAAGTCTTAGAACACAGTGACGTTACAACAGAAATCCCCAACACTGCATTAATAATTTATATTGCACAAAGATATCGAACAGCCACTCCACGTATTTCAGACTAACCAATTAGGTTTTAAATATTTGATCCCTGTTTTGGCTCTACTGGTAATCTGCAATGCCCTGTCACAGCTGAAAGCAAATGGGAGGACTGTGGTCCCCCAGCAACACACCACGGGGCGAGCAGGACTGCGGAACGGAGGCAAACACAATCATTAGTATTTCCCTCTATGCCTCAAAAGTTGAAGTGACAATTATGAACTGAAAATGCTACAACCATCAAAAGCAGAAATAGAAACAGTAGGAAGATAGAAGGTCTTTTCTTTTTACCTGAGTAAGAAGTATTTCTGTCTTTCCACTGAACATTTTTGCATTTTATTTGATTTTGTCTCTCTTTCCGCAGACGTTCTAGTCTCTGAGCTTGAAAAGAAATATTATAACTATAAGTTTGTCAATGAAAGTTTACTATAAACAAAGACATAATTAACTATCTTTATATGAATAAAGATGTTTTATATTGCATATGTAGGAGAAAAAGTCATAAAATTTTAAAGGTGGCACCCCTGAAAAGCAAATACCAACAAAAACATGAAAATGTTCTTGATTTATAATTGAAATTAGAGGATATAAAACATTAATAGAGATCATAAAGATAGTATTAACATGGAAGAGAATAATAAAATGTGAAAACTTCTGTGATTAATATGACATTTCATTATATAAATCATTAATAACGGTCTTAAAGGAATTTTAATGCACAAATGAACTGAAGTGAATATTACATTACAGGAATAAAATTACTGTTATGAATTACTCTACCCGTTTCAAAAATTAAAGATAAATGAACTCAGACTAGACTATTAAAGTTTTAAATATAAAATCCTTTATCTAAAAATCATGAAAATTATAAAATGTCAAAGCTATATAAATTAGCATAGCTTTTTCTTCAGTATGCTGAAACAGTTTATAGGTAGTAAAATAAATGATTTGTATCTTCACAACATTAGTCAAACCTTAGAATGAATATAATATTTCTTTAGGTATATTTTGACTCCATCTTCAAAACAGGGACTGAAGAAAGGCCTCGAGCTTGGGTGTAATAGCAAAGGGCCCTGAGGGCACTGCAGAGCCTGGGCCACCCTTCTCCTGGCAGCAGGGCCCCCAGGGAGACGTGCCTGCAGACAGGGCTGCTAGCCAAAGCAACAGGGAGGAACCAAGGAGAGCAAGAAAGGAGATCAGACTGGAATGAGGACTGATGGTGTTGATCACGGAAGGAAACAATTTGCTGGATGTATTAGCAATTTTGATGTATTGAGATCATTCATTAACTAAAATGGGTTTTCAGAAGGGATTCTAAAACACTAAATTACTCCGACAATTTTTAGATACAATTTGAGTTCCCTGAGCCATTTAGCCAATTAAAAAAGAGGTTAATAAATATAGTCTATGCCTCATACTACTGCTATTATTATCATTATTATTTTACATTTTGGCTTTGAACAGAACCGTGGACACATAAGTGATTGATTTGTTTTTCCCATAACAACTCTCAACCTGGTAACTGATGAAAAAATATCCAAACAGCTCCAAAACTTTAAAGGAGCAGCAAGCAGTTTAAGGTACAGACACAAAGAGAGATTTCACTGCCTATTTCCCGCAGACAAGAGGCCAATGCATAAATGCCTCTGTGCAGCTCTGTGAGAAGTAAGGAAGGTGATATTCCCAGTCATCAATTGAAATACTGTGGATATTTCATTCTGAAAGCAACCCCTTTATTCCCCCCTCTAACCCCCTCAATATCCACACTGCAAATCACCACCTGGAACCCTTTCAGCCTAAGTGGACCATCACAAAATATCCCTAAGATTTGCATGTGAAAAAATGGATAAAGAAAAACACATAGAACAGAAATAAGAATAATGTGCATTTTCGTGGCCTGGGGTAACCGCAGTCACACGTTCATTAAAGAGGATTCTGACTCAAAGGGACAGTCCTCCCCTGCCCAGGAGGGCTCCATGGGGTGGGACAGCTCCAGGACAGCCCACCCTGCTGTGCCCCTGCAGGATGCAGGAGGTCAGTGCACTGTGCAGCCACTGCCTGCACTATCTCGGTGCAGCTCTTCCATCTGCAGTTGCTAAAAGACAATCCTATAATATAATTTCTGTTCAACTCCAAATCAGATGGACTTATCAGTACCTATATTAAAAGTTCCAGTTATTTAAGGTTTATTCTCACTAGCACATTAGTTTAAAAGCTTTCTGTGTGAGAAAAGCCACTGACTGAACGTTGCCTCATTAACTACTGGATGAGGCTTTGTCTCCAGCCACACACACAGGCCTAGCTCTGCGTTGCTTTCCTGGGTATGGCACTGCCAAGGCAGCGTGGGAATGGAGCCTGGAGCCAGAGACCCCATGACCCAACCAGTTCCTGCAGGAAAGGACGAAAATCTCAGTGGCAGAAGATAGCTATATTCTCCCCAAACACAATGCACGGTGCCCTAGTGCATCTCTTCCACTGCACAGTGCCTTCAGAGGGATAACTTTGGTACTAGGACGTACATAACATACCTTTCCAAACCCACATACTCACCTAATGAAAAAAGGCAGAAAACTGGCTGCCCACTGAACTTAGTAACCTTTATTTTAGAACATGCCACCAACTGAAAACATCCATGGTTTCAAACAGAACTTAAACAGAGATTATTTCTTCAGTCTGCTTGAGCAAAAATTAAAAATAAACAAATTGCAATAATTCTGTGAATCTTGAAACTTTGCTTCTCCTTCCTTATGAACTGTACCACTACCTGAGCTAAACGAGTCCTCAAGGACAACGCCAGGCAGTCTGGCACAACTAACTTCACACTGTGACTCTGGGTCTGTTGCAGGAACATGGCCAGCTGATTTCCAAAAGTAACTCAACTGGAAGAGACCGGTGCCCTGTCCTTCCACAACTTTTGACAGCCAATTTGTAAAAGGTATTGCCAGATATTTACTGCCATTTTACCTTTTCGACCGAGCTCAGATGTCTTTTCTGAGCTCTAGGTGGTGTTATACCTTCAGAAATAATTTGGAAAAAATAGGAAAGGCTGTAACAGAAAAACAGATCAATACTGACCACCACACATTGACTTTTTCATACATGTTTGATATTGTAATTTTTGTTTGCAACACTCCCTGGGAACCAACAAACAGAACAGTTTTCTTCCACTCTGGGTAAGCAAAACCTACTTTGAAAAGGTGCACGTACTTAAGCTTCCTAATTTGCTAACTTACAGCCTAGCTCAAGGATCTTCTTAGATCCTTGGATCTTAGGGCTCTATATTACAAAAGGAGAAGGTTGGCAGGAATCTAGCTAGTCACGCTTTGACCTGTCCATGGATGTAATACTAACAGAAACTGAAGGGCTGACATTGTTTTGGCAGCAAAAATCACTCACCTGTGTTGGATCTCCTCCTAATTCCGAAGTCCCAGCTTGAGGTAATGTCGACTGATTGGGAATATACATAGCCCTGAGTCTCACCGTTGCTCCCCTGTGTTTCTGAAGCACTGTCCCCGTAAGTTGTTGAGGGATTAAACTTCTCTAGGTCGACATCATGATCTATCAGGACCATTTCACACATCCCCGTGTCATCACTGGTCACGTGTGACTGCCGAATGTGAGCAAGTATAATTGTTGGGTTGTCCAAGAAAGCCATTCTGCCCACACGACCACCGCTCACTATACTATCTTCTCTCCATCTTGTTTCATGGACACCGTTCCTAGAAACACAACATACACAGCATTCAGAAAACAGACAAACAAAACAGCAACCAAATACTGACCAAGAAGGTTCATATGTTGGACGCAGAAAATCTGATTCAGTTTTGTACAGCAAATTATTTCAATTCTGTTCCAATTCCCTTAAGTTACAAGGTTTGCTGAGATCCACGTGAAGAATGGGGGTTCCATGGGGGGGTCACACCAGCCTGAGTTCTGTTCTTCATTTTCTGACTATTTCCATTACAGAAGTAGGACTGCTCTCCCTGAAGGATTCCTCTCTGTCCTCAAAGCCAGAGGCCCCGAGGCAAACACATCTACCTTTGGGCAAACCTTTGGCCGCGTGATCGGGGCCACGTGAGCACATGGCTGCAGACACAGCTCAGTGCAGCGTGCGGATGGCTTAAAAGTGCACCGAGAACGTAGTTTAAAAATAATTCCCATCACACTGCTCATCAGAAAAAGGCCATGCCTACCTGAGAGCAGCGAGAACTTGCTTAAATAAGCAACTGCCTCGGGCTTCTGAAAGGTCCACAAACTCCCAATCAAAAATTACTGCTGCCCCATCAATGTGTCATATAAATGTTGGCATGTTAATTGTGTATTTATAAGATTGTTAATGGTTAGTTAATGTACCTCCCACACTATTATTGTACTTGAAATGATTTAATGTCTGCTAAGGGAGTTAACAACATGTAACAGCAGATGCGAGACTTTTACCTTTATACTCTGCACCCCGACTTCGTGCCATTAGCAGGCAGCGTGCTCAATTACCCAAGCTTCTTTACCATTTTACACATGCAATCACTTCTCCCATAAACAGAAACAGTGAAAAATTACCAGAAATTCCATTTCAAAGTCCAAAGTTTAATACAAACACATTTCCCTTCTTCCTTCTCAGAATTTTCAGGATATATTAAAACTAATTTGTCAGTAATACTTAAGAATTCATAGAAATTCCAGCTAATGTAAACAGTCCTCAAAAAGAAAGGAAGAAACAAACAAAAATCAGCACTTAAAATTCAAATAAGCAAAGTTCAACTTCCCAAGCCTTCATGTGAATACCTTTAAATCTCCACATAATCAATGTCATCAATTTCTGGAGCTCCTGGGAGCTGCCAGCACGCTGCTGCTCTGCACCCGTCCCACCCACAGCTGCGATCCACCACGGGCAGGAGCTGAACTGAAGAGAACTCGGGGACTTTCCAAGCACCGGCAGCTCATACATTCTTCAATCACCAACAAAAAGCCAACGTTATTTTTAACACTTGCAGTGCCTAAATATTATACTGCTATTAAATAAAATACTTTGCAGGCAGCTGTCAAGCATACTTTGTGCAAACACTAAGAATGAAAGGAGCAGTGTGAAACCTACACAGCCTTAACAGCACTTCTGTACAACACAGCACAGTGTGGTGGTACGAGGAGATAGAACCGACCAGCAAACACCTTCTGTGAGCCATCACACGGGACAGACCCGCAGTGTCCCCTCACTTCGTGCTTGGTGTTTACCCTGCAGCTGCTCAGCACACAGCAGCACAGACGTGCTGCCACGCGTCCCACCGCAGCCCACTGCTTTTACCTCCAGTATTCTTCCAGGAACCCACTGCTGCACTTACAGCACCTATGGACTTTCACAGCAAGCAAAGCACAGCTGGTCTGCAGATCAACCTCGTTCATAACTCAGTAAATAAGCAAGGCACGACGTTCTGAACAGCTACCCCTTCCTTTACACGAGGTCCCGCACAGAGGCTGTGCAGTCACCCCAGGTGCATGACCCTGAATTCGGGGAGGAAACTTCACAGCCACATTGGATCAGCTCTTCTTGGAAACCCTCCTGCCTGCCTGACACACTGTATTTACTAGAATAAGACCATTTCTCACTTACCTCTTCTCCCACAAACCCCTAACCACAGCCCTGCACAGCAACCGTCTGACCACGAGCATGAAATAACTGCTCAGTGCAGGCTTCTTGACTTCGGGGTGGGCACTGTTACCTTAATTGAACACCACCACTGGTTTCCAACACACAGAGCCAGGTCTGGGGGAGCCCGTCCCTCCTCTGCGCAGAGGCGGCCGCACACAGCGGGCTCCTGGCTGCTGCACTGCTGCCCTCTGCGAGCTGCAGGCTGCTCACACCCTGCTGCTGCACCACAGGCGCTGCAGCCACGGCCCCGGGCTCTGAGGAGCACTGTCCCACCGCCCGCTCCTGCCCGAGCACTGCGAGCAGCTCGACTGCAGTTCAACACGTTGTTCCTGTTATCACACACACATCGGCCCACACACTGCAGTCTTAGCACAGTGCATGTGCATGATGTGTCACAAGCACGCACACTGGTTACCAACTGAGATTAGAGAAGAAAATTCACATATTTATAGCTCAGCCAACTACAATCTGCTTACTGCCAACTCACCTTCATCCCCACGACTACTGCTCCTAAAGCTGCGTGCTGATGGCACCTCTGTGACATGCTGCCACCGACCAACGCACAGAAAAAGCTTTCCTCACAGAAAAGTTCTATGTTTGTGCCTTTCATAATACCAAATATCACATGTGAGCAAATATGCTCCTAGACCTCTAAATAACCTACAGTAAGTGACAAAAACTGGAGAAAGCTGTAAGCAACGGAAACTCCTCTGCTTCAGAAAAGAGCTACAGCTTTGAGACGTTACCAACTCAATGGCTGAAAGCAGCTGGAAGTTCCGCACAGCACTCTCCTGCCAATTCCTGCAAGGAATTGTTTGTAAGTTTAAAAAGTAAAAAGTAGGTGTGAGAAGCAGGTATTTCTAATTCTACTTCTACAGACCCACAGCTCATATGGAAAAGATGTTTAAATTGACCGTCCACCTTGAGGAAGTAATAGCCAATTAAACCTCACTTACTGAAAACAAGAACATTCCAATGCAAAAAGCAACTTCTGGAGGGTACAACTCCCATCAGTGCGTGCCCTGAGCACCGCGGGCTGCAGGAATCACACAGCATTACACCTCAGGGCACCCGGGCTTCCACGCACTGCACTTCCACACCTCTCTGACTGCAGGTCCTTAATGAAACAATGGGCAGATTAGAATAAAATTGATTTTTCCCTACATCCGATGAGTTGGAAGAGGAGCGTGAATGTACTTCAACGTTTATGATTCAGGCTATATGAAATAATTCCGCAGTTAAGTTCTGTCTGCAAGTGCTACATAAATGGTCCTGGCTATCTACATTTGCAGCAGCACAAACCCTTGAATGCCAGACTCCTGCGCACGCAGGATAAAGGAAAGTGAAATGTAACACATGAAAATTCAAATCTACGTTTCAATAAAACCTCAAGTGCATTTAGAAATGTGCACTTACTTAGAGAAGCTGTCATTCACGCTTTGTGTCCTATCATTAAAAAGGAAATAATCATTTAGAGTCATTTAAAGAGGTGCTCTTCCACAGGGGAAATTTGAAAGTTATGAGCAAACAATACATTACACACAAGTTCTGACAAAATTCATTGTTATTTTTTCCAGCCTGAAAATCAAACTGACGTGGGATATTTATTTCTATATGCAAGAACTGCTTGGAACTTGCCTATATTTTTGCTGTTAAACAAGTCAGGATGCAAGTTATGCCAAATGCAATGTTTTAGTTACAGAGCTGTCGGGAAGGAGGGAGAGAACGTTGGAGTCCATATGGAAAGAATCTGCTCTTACCTGTTTGTTTCCTGATCTTGTCAAATCTTCACTTAATTCTGAACAAGTTGACTCTCAGCTAACCTGAGCTATCTCGCATCAAGATTTTATGCAAATAAATAAGTATAAAAAAATGCAAAGAGTATAAATTAGGGCAGTCAAATCTGTAACCAGACTCACGCCTGCAAAGAGCATTCTATCAATATACTGAAATGCTAATCTCCTAATTAACAACCTAATTAGGTAATTATGGCTTTGCAGAGGGATGCCTAAATGAAATATGACAACATGGTCACCTCTTTATACGGCACCTGTGGGCCTTTTCAGCTGTCACTGCAAAGAGTGCAATATCAATTTGAACAGATGACAAAGTGTTGTCATTTTTCATTCTGATATTGTGCTGAATGGTTTGGATAGGAACAGTTTAGAAAAGCTGCATCTTGCCTGTTTTTTCTGCCTAATCTAAATATGTGCAAACACTTCGCTTAATTTTTAATGCCTATGATTATGCTTATTTTTTCATACTGGCTAGCAAGCATTACCTGACACGCACATCACACCCGCAGTGCCGTGCTGTGAGGACACTGGAATCCCTACGGCCTCATTTCAGAGCCTGTGTTCAGGAGGATTTACCATCCAGAAAAAAACCACGACAACAAAAATAGTTGTTTGAATTCACTCTTATTACTATTTATTTTAAAATAACAAATAAAACCAGAATATCTTTTAAATAACACACTGCAATTTCCATTTTAATTCCACTCCCAATGAATACCGTGTTCCACAAACGAGGACGAGCAGCCCTCAGTGATGCTGACCATACCTGCCTGCACACAGAGCTGACAAGAAACACTTCCAGCAATGCACAACATTTCTATGTGGAACCAAGACTGCTCACTCGCTCGCCTGAATGATGATTTCCTAACCTTTAACACTCGTGGGATGTGCAGATGTAATGCCCACTTACAAGCACTTGGCTAGAAGCATCGGCTCAGACTGTGTGTTAGATTATAGTTTCCATTCTGGCTCCTTTCATCAGAGTACTCAGTAGCCTAAAAATCCCGTAACTGTTTCAAACACTTCAAACAAACTTCAATTTTTAACAACATGATGATGAAAATAGAAAGCTCCGGCACTTTCCCATTTTTTGGCCTACATAATACTGAGAGAGACAGAGGAGGCTTTTTAAGGCCACCTTCTGCTTCTTGAGACTACTGTGAATGGGTGCAGCACTTACGGACTTCCCACTCACACAGCTGCTTTGTAAAGCCTGTTGGGAAGTGCTGAAACCAAACTGGTCTCAAAGGTATTACAGCACACAGAGGTCTGCAGCTCTATAGATCACGTTCCAGACCCAGGTCAAAGGCCTGAGCTGCACTGTACCTACAGCAGCCTGCAGGATGTGCTGAGAGCCTCAGCAGCAAACATGCCTGCTGCTCCCTGATGTCAGCCTGCAGTCCAGCCCACGCAGCTGGAACCTGGCAGCGACCCACTGCCCCAAACCCACCTGCCTCTGTTGGAGCGCGTTCATCAAAGCTCTTACTGCTGTGTAACTGTATCACTGCCCTTCTAACTGAAAGCAGTATTTACCCTCCAAGTGTCTGCTACAGTTTCTGATTCAGCTTTCCAGACACAGCTTTGCAACAAAACAGGGCGTTTCAGTCCTAGAACAGGAGACCTCGGACTATCAAAGCACTAACCTTGAAGTTTATTTATTTATTTATTTAGTGAAGAATTTGTTTTGTATACAGCAACTAGAAAAGTATACCTAAATGTAGATTGTAAGGATAGACTACAAATGTAGCCACAGATAAAACTTACTACAGGGCATGAACTTGACGGCATACAGGGAATGAAAGGGATACAGAAGAAGAGCAGACTGCTAGAACTTAATTCTAACAACTTTGAACAATTTCTGTTTGCATTATTATTATTATTTTTAACTTTCCTTTACCCTCAGTTTGGTTTACCACAATTAACTCTAATTCCAGTTTTCAGTTTTTCTCACCTGAGCTAAAACTTGATAGACAAGTCCGCCTGCTTTCTTCTTTTATGTATTCAGTAGCATTTATTTGCTTAACAGAAGCACAGACCAAAGGAAATTGTATTAGATTTGCCTAGATTTTTTTCCCCCAGTATGTTTCCAATCTACCCTCACTGCATGAACATATTTTCATTGCACAGAAAAGTACCTCTGGACAAACACAAACGCTGACAAGGATAACATCTGCTTAAAACATCCCCAAGACATCGTCTCTTTTGGACTCTGCTACAAACGTAACTGAACACATTCTTACTGGTTCAGCAATAGATGAATCTCCCTTTCCCTTGGCTTTCAATTTCTGTTTTGTCAAACTTTCAGTCTTTCCCCCTTGAGAGCAGCCAAAACACATTCAAAGAGTTTTGTTTTGCTTTTGGAATGATTGATTTAGAAAGGAAACAAGATAGAGATTACTCTTGTGTTGACTTCTACAAGAAAATGAATTTACTGAGAGCAGCTAGGTAGCACAGTTTAATGAAACTCCTCAATGCATGCACAATTAATATCAAAACGCACACTGGAATCTTTGTGAGTGGTATTGTTCAACAATTGATCCTTCTGACAGAGAACTGATGCTAGCAAAACATAAGACATTAAAGTTACTGTCAAACACAACGCAGTGTCACAACGATGAATTACTTGGCACCAAAAGACAGCTGGTTGCAGCACTGACGCTGCACACTGTGTCCCAGGACCAGTGCTGTCTCTGTACCCCAACCTGAGGCATCTGCCCATGGCTCGCCAGCATCTGGGTGAGGACCTGAGGGCACACCCCAGAGGGAGGTGCCGAGCTGCAGTCCTGCCCCGCAGCAAGCAGCCTGCTCCCCACATTCTTGTCCCCCGGGCTACAGCGAAGGGCCTCTCACTGGTGTATGTACCGCTCCATTTCTCAAATGCCTCCAGCAGTTTTGGAACACCAATGATACTGAAGGAGGAACATACTCCTCGCCCTGCCAAACTGCAACAGCTTCTTTGCCGACCCAGAGGAAAAGCTGCACTGGAAGTCAGGAGTCGCGTGTGTCATGGGCTGCAGCTGGGTGAACGTTACAGCGATAAGTCAACCGGTTCCCCTTCAGCACTTAATTCTTTCCGTAGAAATCCACGCACCGACAGTGACATCGTTGCTTTACACGTAACCCAAATAAAGCGTCCGCGAACAGATTTACTCTGACTTTGAAAAACCAAACCAAACCAACACGAGAGAGGGGTTTTATCCCGGCCGTGCGCGCAGCCCCGGGCCGGCACCGCGCCGGCAGGGCCGAGCCCCGCCGCACCGCGCCCCGCCAGCACGGGGGAGCGGGGTCAGGCGCAGCCCCGCCCCACAGCCGGGCAACCGGAGCCGCGGAACGCGAGCCGCGCCCGGACCGGAGCCCTCGGCTCCCCCACGGGGCGGCTCCTCGGGGAACGAGCCGCGCAGCGCGGCCCGAAGGGGCTCCGTCCGGGCGGCACCGGGCGCGCCCCGCACAGCCCGCCCGCGGGCCCCGTCCCCCCACACTTACGGCTGCGGCGCTCCGCGGGGCCGGGCCGGGCGGCGCTTCCGGGGCCGGGGAACGCCGCGGCGGCGACAGGAGCGGGCCGCGCCGCGACCCGGAAGCGCCGCCCCCGGAAGTGGCGCCGCGGCGGCCGCTCCTCCGCGCGCACGCGCACGGCGCTGGCGGGCTCTGAGGCGTCGTGCGCCGCGCTGCGCGGGAAGGGCCGCGGGACGCACCGGGCGCCGCGTGCGGCGGGGGGGGGGCCGGCGGTGCGCACATCTGACGGGCGGCCGTGCACCGAGCGGCTCGTGGAACAGGAACGCAAAAATCCCGCGGGGCGTCCGCGCACGCTTTGTGATGGAGAAAAGCGCTGACGGCGCCCGACCGCGCCGTGCGCGGCTGAAGACGCAGTGCGGCTCGGCCGCTCGCTCCGATCTGTTCCCAAATAACCTCCATTGGCCGAGGGACGCTGCGATTGCATTCCTGCCGTGGCTCGGAGCCGGGCCGCCCGCCTCCACAAAGCACGCGGCGTGTGGCGGCGCTCCGCGCCGGGCGGACGGACGCAAGCCGACCTGCGGAGCGCCCGCTATAATGGCAGCAGAACGGCTCTTCGGAGCGGCGGTTTTAATAAAGCTGGATGGCACTATGAGCGCGTTTGGTCACACCAGAAAATGCCACGGTAATTGAGGTGGAGGACAATTAGAATTTGAATGTGTGCGCTAATGACTCGGAGGGAAGAACCCACAGCAGGTCAACATCTCCGCGTGGGACGTGGGAGGGGCCGCGTCCACAGGAGACACGGTGATGGTGCTGAGGGGACGGCAGCCTGGAGCTGAGGACGGCGAGGAGCTTCCCTGCCCACGCTGAGCCCGAGATGTCAGCTGTACGTCCACGAAGTGTCGGAGACCAGACAGAGGTTTCAGTTTGGACTTCTTTCGGCTGGAGCTGTCCGCCTCAGACAAAGCCCACCCGCACCAAGCAGGCCGGGCCCCCCAGCCCCGCGTCCGTGGAGCTGCGGGCGCGCAGCGGGGCGCTGCAGGTAAGGGCGATGCGGCGGCAGCGATCCGAACGGAACACCCGGAGAGCGTCAGCTGCTCTCTGAGCGCCGTCCGTCACATCCGCGGCAGCCGCACGCGTACGCGCGATGGATGTGACGTAACGGAACGCGGGGAAGCCGGGCACCGCAGCGCTGCGCCGTGAGGCCCAGCTGCCCGCAACCCAGCGCGTCCCCGGGAAGCACGCTGCCCGCGCCGGCGGTGCCACGCGGCGCCCTCGGCCGCTCCGCGCACGCCCATTCCGCGCACGCTCATTGCGCGCCGCCGCTCGGCCCCGGGGAGGCGAGGCCTCGGCCCGGGCGCTGCCATAGCGACGGGATGGGCGGGGCCGGAGCGGCCTTCGCCCCGGCCACGTGACCGTTCGAACGGCCCAATCGCAAGTTTCTCGGCCGGGGGGGGGCGGGGGCTCGGGGGGGGCGGGGCGGGCGCGGCGCCGCCCCGCGCGCTCTGTGTGGCCGGGACCTCCTCGGGCGCCCGCCCCCGCCCGCGCCCATTGGGCGCCGTGCCCGCCGCTCCGGGCCGAGGCCGCGCCCCGGGGAGCGCCGAGGCGGCCGGGCCCGGCGGGAGGGCGACCCCGCGGGCCGGAGGAGCGCGGCGGGGCGGGGCGGGGCGGGGCGGCGGCGGGCACGCCCGGCGGGGCGGGGCGGGCGGGAGGGGCGGCGCGGCGCGGGGCGGGGCGCGGCGGCTCGTCCTGTGCCGCGGCCGCCGCTGCTCACAGGGTGACACGTCTGCAGGGTGAGTGAGTGGCATTGGCAGGCTGTCAATCCCTCACCGGAGCGGCCATCAAACAACATAAAGCACACACAGTCACCGGGCGGCCGCGCTCATAAATCCCCGCCGGCTGAGATTTTTGCACGTTGCTTTGCACAGAGTGTGTAATTAATTTTTTTACAGTTCTTTCCCCTCGATTTCCGCGCTTTTCTTTGCACGAGTTCAAACTTCTGACCGCCGCCGTCCCCCCGCGCACAGACCCGGGATCCTTCGTTGTTTTTGGGGGGAGGGCCGTTAATTTTTTCCCTCTGCGATTGTGTTTTCGTGGCGTTTTTATGTCGCGATCCGGGGTGGGGGCCGCTCGGTTCGTTGTGGTTTTTGCTCCTTGCCACCCTCCCAACTTCTGCGGGATCTGAAGGCAAGTTTTGCCATTTTCTATTTTTTTTTTTTTACTTTTTTTTTTTTTTTTTTTGCTGTTTCTCAAAGAAGATTTTTGGACACGTGGGGAAAGACATAGAAAGCAACAATAAAAATAATAATAAAAAAAGGATACTAATAATCCTAATAAAAAGCTTTGGAGGAAGATCGCTCCGGGAGAGGCAGCGGCGCAGCCCGGCCCGGCGCAGGCATGGTGCTGACGGGAGAAGACTGTAACTAAAGAAGAGTGATTTACTGCGCCGGAGAGAAGAGCGTGGGATCAGCCGCCGCCACCGCTCCCGGCTCCGCCGCCGCTCCTTCGGCCGCCGTCGTTGTTTTGGTTTTTGCCTTTTTTTTTTTTTTTTTTTTTTTCCTTTTCTTTCCTGCCGTGTGAGCGCGGAGCGGCGGGGCCGAGCCCGGTGCGGTGCCCCCGGCGCGGGGCCATGGACGAGCAGTCCCGCATGCTGCAGACCCTGGCGGGCGTCAACCTGGCGGGGCACTCGGTGCAGGGGGGCATGGCCCTGCCGCCTCCCCACGGACACGACGGGGCCGACGGCGACGGCAGGAAGCAGGACATCGGGGACATCCTGCACCAGATCATGACCATCACCGACCAAAGCCTGGACGAGGCGCAAGCAAAGTTGGTGTCGTCTCGTTGCGCCTTGTGTGTCCGTGCGCGCGCGGAGCGCGGCCGGGAGAGAACTTCTGGTGCCGGAGGAGCCCGCGGGCGGCCGGGGCGCGGCCGAAGCGCGATTTAACGCCTTTCGCCGCGCAGTAAATGCAGGAGCGGGCGGTGCTCGAGCCGGCCCCGGCGCCGCGCGTCCGTGGGTCCGCGTGTCCGCGTGTCCGCGCGCCCCGGGCCGGGCCGCAACTTTCCGCGCCGCTCCCCCGTGCCCGGCGCGGCCGGAGATGGATGGCGGCGCCGAGCAGACACCGCCGCGGGGGGAGAGCCGCGGCCGTCCTAAATCACCGCCGCGCGAAACAAAGCGCGGCCCGGGCCGGGCCGCTCCGCAATAAATCAGCCCCGGACGGCGCTGATTTACACCGCGCGCCCCGGGGCCCGGCCCGGCCCGGCGCTCAGAGGCGCTGCGCGGCGGTGCGCGGCTCAACGCCGGCCCCGCTCGGGCCGCTCCCGGCGCGGACCGGGCCCGACGATGTCGGGGCCGATGATGATGTCGGGGCCGATGCCGCCGCCGGTGCCGGGCTCTGCGGGCGGCCTGGCGGCGCGGCGCGGCGCGGCGGGCGCCATGTTCGCGGCGGGCGCTAACGCTGTGTGTGCTCTCTTGCAGGAAGCACGCGCTGAACTGCCACAGGATGAAGCCCGCGCTCTTCAGCGTCCTCTGCGAGATCAAGGAGAAAACAGGTAAGGGCCGGCCCGCGCCGCAGCCATCTTGAGCCCTCCTCCGCCGCGCCTCGGCGCTGCCGCCCGCAGCCCGGCCGCGGGATGCCGGGCCCTGCCCTGCTCTGCCCTGCCCGGCCCGGCCCGGCCCGGCCCTGCTCGGGGTGCCCGCGCTCAGCCGCCTCCGGCAGCGCCCGGCCCGGCCCGGCCCCGCGCACAGCGCACAGCGCCCGCAGCGCCGCACGGGAGCGGCTCGGGAGGGACGGGCGGTGCGAAAGTGACGGAGCAGCCCCGCGTTGTCCGCTCCGGGCGGTGGTGGTTTAAATACCGAAATGATACTCAAGTGCACGGCAGCATTTTTTCCTGTGCTGCGTTAACGAAACGGAAATGAATGCCGCGTTTTTCTTGGCGGTGTTTTAAGGGATTTTTGCAAATTTCTTACATCGCTGAATTTACAGAGAAATTTCTTTTTTTTAAAGGAAACGATTTTGAAAAATATTGTACCTTGCATTAGGAGAATAAGAACCTTTTTTTTTTTTTTTTTTTTTTTCCCTAATCTGGCCTTAAAAATGAACACGTGCACCGGTTTGCTTTTTAGCTGCGTTTAGTGCTCCACCGCAGCCCTCTTAATTGCAAACTGAAAAAATGGGACTGCAGAAGGAAGCAGTCACAGCTCAGCTGAGCCGCCCAGAGCGCGGCTCCTGGTGCTGGTGGTGAGCGCTGTGCGCGGGATGCTGTGCCGCCGGGTCCCACTTCAGCTGTGCTGACGGCTGAGGGCTGGATATTGGCTGCGCTGCGAATATTAAGATTGATTCCGTCGTACACTGCGTGACATTACCTCGGATAAGGAGAGCGAGCCCCTCTGCCTCCCTCCCCACGTGCTCGCGCCGTGCCCCTCCGTCTGCGGCTCCTGTTTGTTTTCCTGCCCCGAACTTCATGCCGTGCACCAGAGCCGGCAGCGGCCCCTGCTTGTGCTGAGCCGGAGCGGTGCGGGTCCTGTGGCCCTGTGCGTGCGGGGGGCTTGGGGAGCACAGCCAGCCCCTGTCAGGGGCGGCCCCGGAGCACCCCAGGCTGGCTGGGGGTGCTGCTGCCAGCCCAGCGTTTGCTGGGGCTGCTACTCGTGCAGAAGTGAGAGAGAACCTGAGGAGATTCTGAGATTTGAAACGTTTTTGAGTGTTTCAGTGACAGTGTGTGAGTTGAGATCCTGCCTTTGTGCTCCGAGCAGCCCAGCCAAGTTTGCAGGTTACCTTTGGTAGGACAGCCGAGGACCCACGGGGGAGGGGGGGACCCCCTGGGGAAGGGAGGGTGCCAGCAGCACCGCGGTGCGGGTGGTGGCACGAGGGAGCTGCTTCCTGGGGATGCACATCCAGGGCTCCTGGAGCTTGGTGTCGGCGTGGCTCTGGTCAGTGTGCTGCCGCACCGTGCGGCAAGGAGGACAAATCCTGGCAGAGCTCCTGTAAACTGTTTTCGTAGGGAACAGCTCAAACAGTTCAGAACTATATGGACAAGCGGTCTGAGAGGCAGTTAAAGCAGGGGCTCCCCCTCCCCACGTTGTCTGCATTGTCTCGTGGTCCGGGGACCCGAATTGGATCGTGCTCTGGGATTCAGTGCTTTTTCATCAGAACTGAAGTTTCCCTTGGTGCTGGCAGTAGGGTCCTTGTGACGGCTCCGTTGCTCCCTTCGGAGGGGTGAGAAGGGAGCTGCAGCCGGTGCGCAGCTTGTCATCGCAGTCGTATCTGCTCGGAAATAAGGAATGCAGTACTGGAGTTGTATTTATGTTGAGTTATGTCCTTTTTGATGTTTCAGCAGCGTTCAGTGCAGTCAGCGAGTACTTTGTGAGGGCGGCAGGGAGACAATGAGTGGAGGAATCCCCAGCTTAGGTCGAGCAGCGCCGTCACGTCCCAGCATGAGTTAATGGATGCATCACATCTGAAGCCTTTTTGCTGTGCTCTTAGGGTTAGGCAGTCGTTTTTTTTTTCCTGTGAGGTATTTCCATGTACAAAGCAGATCACCGAGCTTGCCGGATTTAGCCTGACATTTCTTTTTTAACATTTTAACATTTAAGAAAGTGCTGCATGATACACTTAAAAGCTTTGCAGGTATTAATAGAAACATGCATTCTTAGAGGCAACCACAAGGTAGCATGGTTTTCATAAAGAAACCAAGTGCCACTCATTTCTTTAATTAGTTGAAGGAAAAATGATGCCCAGAGTTCTTTCCAAGCCCCTCTGGTAGCACAGGAAGGCAGGCAGCCTGCAGGCCCCGTGCTGCTGTGCTTTACCTGCTCTCGGAGGTGTCACTCGAAGCCCTCGCGCCGCTCTGAGCGCTGCACATCTGTTGCATTCCTCAGTGTCCGTCCGTCTGTGCAGCCAGCAGCAGGAATGCAGCGCTGAGCTGAGCCTTTGTTTTTCAAATCTCTGCTATTTGTGAACTAGGAATCCCTCGGATTTGTGATTTGATTAATCCACGGTGGTACGCTGCTACACCTGAGGTACTGGTTATTCTCACGGAGACGGAAATGAAAATGTATTCATTCTCACGATTTTAAAACTGGGAATTGCAATTATTTCCCAGTGGGATGACACAGGAGTTCGTCTGTGACTGTGTTGATAGACAATTTTTTTTTGTCTTCAAAAATCTTTTGTGTGGATAGGAATGCACGTTTGTAAAAATGTCTGAATGCATCTGCAGATATGCATCCATGGATACATTTATTTATTTATTTGTGTAAGTCCAACAAAAACAATGATAGCTGCCAACCAAACCCTAATTTACTGTCACCACAAACCCTAAACAGCATTCATTTACTAGTAAAGCCTAATGGCATACATGATGGTTTGCCAGATTTGTGGCCTTTGTGAGGCTTATAAGCAGGACTGACTTGGGAAGATCATAAAACTTAATGAACTTCTCGACTGCAGGAGGTGTCCGCAGGGGAAGAAAAGGCCTGCTCGGCTGGTTGGGCTGCTTGAACTATTTTTTATGTCTAAGGAGAGAGGAAGAAAATGTTCATTAAAAATGTTCTCCTCTTCTACAGAATTTTGTTTTAAAGAATGAAAAGAGAAAGAAAAAAAATAGACCAGGCAAATAGTGAATTAAGCCTGAGGTTCATTTCTGACTGTCCTTCGTGTAAGCAAAAACATTAATTTTTGTTGCTTTAACTGTGAAGCACTGTACAGTGCTGATTAAAGGTCCGCATCGTGCCCTTCGTGCTGCAGAGCTCGTTATTGATGAAAATGGCCCAACTCGTTGGGAAGCACCCCGTGTCAGCGAGCTGTGCCATCTGTGAGCTGCCTGCTGGGTGACTCGCTGCGAACCACTCGCTTTTTGCCTCTTCTCCTACAAAAACTTGAACATATTAACCCCTTTTTCTCACTTTTTTTTTAATTTTAAATTGTAGCATGGTATTGTTCCCTTGTGTTACATAAATTTCAACGTTTCACCGTTGGTAAATTATTATTTAGTGCAACCAACTTGCAATAATTTATAACAATATGTGATCCTAACAATGCTATCTGAGCGTTAAAGGATTCAGATGGAGCAGTGAAATGGCACTGGTAGCATACGTGTGTGTGTGTGTGTGTGTTAGCCATTTCCTAGGCTCCAGCGGGGCTGTTATTGTTCCTCAGTTCAGCTATCTCAAATAGCGGCGTGCAGTCCTGGTGTTATTTTCAAGATGCTGAATACCTTTGTCTGATGTACCCTGTCCGCATAAGGAAATAATCACTGTGTGTTTATGAACATACATGTTTTCTGAAGCATAATTGTTCAGCTTTTGTTTCCTTTCTCATGCTTCAGTGTCCTCAATTTTTCCTTGAATCATTGGTTCTACTTCTGAGTGGTATTTGCTTTTAATTGTCAGCAGATGTATTACAAATGAAGACCTGCGGTAGAACGTTGGGTTGGTTACACTGTCCCTATGGCAAAGGCATTGCTTTTCTTCATCAGTGTCCTGCTAGGAAAAAAAAAACAAATTGGATAGAGCATGTTGTGTGTCGTTCGGTCACCAGCGTCAAACGTGTTCACAGCCACGCTTCTCCCTTTGGTGAATTTCTGTCCGGACGCCTCCTCTGCAGGCGGCGGTGATCACGTTCATTAGAAAGAATCGGGGGTACTTTGTCTTGCAGAACCTGTAACCGCGCCGTGCCGTCAGCGCACGGCCGTGGCAGTGCTCCTTGCTGGACTGAAACAGCCGTCCTCGCGTCGATCACCAGGAGCTGTGCTTCCAGATCTTTTGTTGGTTATTTTTGCCCTCCGTAAAGGATAAATGCGGACGTACTTGTCAATACTAATTTAAGTAGCAGCAGGGATTCATTTTATTTTATAGCTATTTTTAAGGTCCTTCGCTTTATTTTTGCATTTGACACATTTGCTTGCTTATCTGAAAATAGTAAATCCTGCGAGTTGCCGTGCGGTGTATTTTAGGATGCTTGCTGTAAGTTAAGGAATTTTTGCATCGGGAGATAAATTATAATAATGGCACACGGTGAATGCGAAGGAGCCCCTTTTTGCTGCATTCAACACATTTATCAAACTCCACTCCTACTGCTTCCAATGGAAAAGTTGTACAGTACGGATATTACGCTGTCTTTTTTCAATTTAAATATTGATTTGTGTGAAGCATTAATATAATGATACTTGCAGCCTGCTGTAGACAAATATGAGCAGAATTAGATGCGCCAAATTGTTACAGATGTAATGCAGCATTTAAATACGCAGGAAGGCTGTATTAATAATTACACAGCAGAGAAGGAGAGTCCAGTTGGGATCTGCTCTCCATTTTCAGAGCGCTTTGGGATTCCTTGCACACTGTGTGTGAGGGCTGGGTGTGTTTGTATCGGGTCCTGGGTCCGCTGTGCTGGGTCGCGGTGAGCGGGCAGCTCGCCGTGCTTTCCTGCTCCGGATGGGTACAATGGATGGAGCTGTTTGTGTGCTCCGACTGACACCCTGAGAAGAATGCTTTGTTTGTTTTCTCAGCAGTCATGTTTAATGCTATTCGCTTATCAAGGTGATCAGCGTGGTTCAGATAACACATGCCTGACACAGCCTGCCTTTTTTCACCATCGTGTTGACCTTTTGTCACATTTGCTTTTCTCTGGTAGGCAGTTCGTGTCTTTAAGTGTGAATGGAGTAAATAATTCACATCAATATTTAATATAAATTATTAAAGTTTCTGTCAGCTCTTGTAGCTCATGCTTTTATAAAGTTAGAGTAGTTCATCGGCCACACGGATGAATTGTGCTTCTCAGCTGGACGCTACAGCCCTTCCACAGCGCTGCCTGTGCCGTGGAAGTAAACAGGGGATTAAATATGGAGGGAAATGAAGGCTGGTACTTGAATGGTGTGCATTTTTCAGTGATGCACATCGTTTCGGTAGGCTCCAAGTACTAGCTGGATACCTATCCTTGTTTCTTGTGTTACTGCCGTGCTTCCTCCTGGCCGTGGTGTTGTGGGGAGCACGCTGACCCCGCACTGCTGCGGCTCTTTGTTGCGGCCGCGGCGCTGCATTCCCTGCCCCACTCCGCCGAGGGCCCCGCGCTCGTGGGCTGTCAGGGCTTCTCTTTGGTCGGTGTTTACAAAATGAGCTTTATATTTTGCGCACAAAATAACCCGTGGCTGAAATTAGATTGTGAAAATATTTTGTAAAGAAAAGACACGGTCGGATATGGTGGCAGCTGTAACGTTCTGACTGCTTCAGGAGCTGGCCTGGCTCTGCAGAGGAACACCCAGCAAAAGTCATGATGCGTTGGTTTTAATTTTAGAGTGCTTTAGCCATTTCGGTTGGGATTCCTTTGTAAGCCAGGGGCTGAGCGCGCCGCTCCGCCTCGCAGCAGTCCTGAAGCGCTGGGTATCACGCGTCCTGCAGATCAATCACTGCGGAGGGGGTGGGTTTGTGTGTGTTTACAGGTCAGAACCTTTTGCTATGCTCAAGTCATGCATCAACATTTAAAGCTAATCTCTTATTCCTCGTTGTCCAGCAGGTGGCTGTTTCGTGTGTTATTTAGCTTTTAATTATTTATTGCAAGTGGAAATGGAATTTAAGAATATTATCCCTATTGCGTGTATTTTTTATACGAGCCAGGATTTTTCAGTACGTCCTGTTGTGTATGATAAAGATGAAAGCATCTTGAGATCTTGAAGCATACAATCTAAATTAAGATTCTAAACAGGCATTACAGATGCTGGTAACTTTGGCAATTATCATTTTGTTTGGTGAACAGTAGTAAAACAGTGTGCGGTAAAAGTGTTTAGAGAGAGAGGATAAATAAATTGAACAGTTTTGCAATGCAAAGTGGTTTGTGGTGTTTTTGAGGATTTCTTGGCTCTTGCTTAACTGCTATTGTGAAGCCTGGAGCAGATTTTCCCATTGCTAATGCCCTAGAAGTATTAATTCACTTTGATATGCTAATTAGAGGGCATTATGCAAGAAATGAGATTAAGTGGCAGCATGAAGCCATTTGCCTGTCAGTAAATTGAGAGCTTTAGCATCAGGAGGAGCTTTGTTTTTTCTGAGTTTCTCTTGGTTTTGCATATAAATAAAATTGATTGAAAGGTCTAGAGAAGCTTCTAGAACATTGGTGGTTCTTTTTCTCCTTCTATGATTATTTAAACTTCAAGTTAAAGGCTTTCTCTGAATATTAATTGATCTAATGGGAGATACTGAACATGAAGAATTTCATTGTATTCTCAGTTACTGTATCTTAACAAAAGGAAAGTATTAGAATTCTTTGTGTCATCTGATTTTGGTGGTGTTATTTTAGATATGTCTTACAGCTCTGTTTTATAACCTTGTTGCCTGCTGGCTGTTCCTGTGCTGGAGGCTGTGCTGGCGTGGGGGTATTTCTGTGGGCTCTGGGGCTGTGTGTGAGGAGGGCCCGGGGGTCGGTGTGGGTTCTGGGCAGCCGGGCTGGGAGCACTCACCCCGTCCAGGATTCCCCAGGATTTCTTATGTAAATCACGCGTATATTTTCCTTCATTGAGGAAGGAAGGGGTTGTAATATTGACCATAGATTTTATTCAACTGCCAGAAACTGTGTTAAAGTAACATTAAGGGATTGACTTACAGCCATAACTGCGAGGAAATTTTGAGTTAATAGTTAAACTCTGCCCTTAACTCAACTCATTGAACCTATTTATTAGAGCAGATATGGTAGGTACGATCGCTGCGCTGAGACCTCCGCAGTATTAGGGCGCTCCAGGATGGCTCAACGGTGAGAGCTGCTGATGTAGTTCACGTTTGCCTTTTGTGTGTGTGTGTGTGTTTTGTTCAGCCCTGGAGTTGCTTTCATGCAGTTTTGTGGTTAGTTAGCTTTTTGTAATACTGTTTAAAAATATCTGAGAAGTAATCCTGGAAACTGAACAGAAACGTACCAGAAAATTAAACCGAACCAAACAAAGCCTGGCGGTCGTTGCTGAGTGCTGGCACAGTGGCTGTGCCCACGTCCCCATCTCCTCCACTGATCCTTGTCACAGAGACCATCAGGGAGTAGTGCTGGTGTGACAGTGCTCGTGGTGAGATCTTGTAGTTAAGAAAG
>JALIRH010000028.1:625000-675000 GCA_023055505.1 Callipepla californica brunnescens | reverse complement strand
ACCTTCAGCACAGGGCACGTGGTTACGAGATTCTGTTTGACTGTTTTTCCAAGCATACCTGCAGCTGTGAGCTGTGCAGGTCTGAAGTTGCTGGCTGCAGTTCCAGCTGCTCGTGATTTCTAGATACCTCACACTTTTATTTTTATTTCTGAAGGCATTTCATTTTCAAAGTGTGCCACGCCACTACAGTGGGCAGTGTTAAAATGTTTGCACCGTAGCACTGATGTGTGTGCGTCCCCCGACTTAAAGTGCTTACTGCAGGTGGTTCACTCCCCTGTGCATTGCAGTGTGTTTGCTTACAGTACCTACAAAGTACAAACCTGAGTTAATCAAAGCAGGATTGTGTTTTCTGGTGTTTACTAATAATGAGAACATTTCTATGGGTGTCTGATAACTCGATCGATTAATCACACTCAGCTTCCTTGTGTGAAATTCAGACCATCAAAGCTCCGTATGATCTCTGTGTGCCCGTATTTCTAGTGCTTTCCTTCCTGGAATTGGAAAAATCTTGAGTTATTTTTTTTTTCCTTTAAGAGAATATTTACTTAGTTAGTATTCACTTAATTAGAACTGACTGTTTAATGTTTTCTGGGAGGGTATTTATGGTATTTTCTTTGCCATATTTGCATTCCAGAAATTAAGTCCCCATGCCATTATTCGGCAAGCCTTTCATACATTAGAATGATGAATTGAAAGCAGAAATGGGAAAAAGACTGCAATGCAATGAAAATTTAATCAGCGTCTTCTGCTGCTTTAATAAGGCAAATAATTCTTATTGGCCGCTGCGTTAAGGTTTCTAATATTTAATTCATAACAAACCTTGCATTATTCTGCAGCAGCATCGACAGCTCCACTTTGCTGCCTGCCAACAGGCAACCATAAAAACTTAAAAGCAGATGTAAATGTCTAAAACAAGGAGAAGGATTGGATCTAAAGCGGTCAGGAAAAATCAACAATGGTGCCAGAGAGTTTGATAAATCTTTACACACACTTCAGCAATGTACAAATGGTATTAATTAAACTCATTAGGCATGTTGATCTCAAGGACTGGAGGTAGCTTTTCTGAAGGGTGTGATTTGGAATTGCCCAGACCTGAGCCCTGCCGTCGCGTGGCCGCGGGACGCTGCGGTTCTGGAAGGTTCTGTCCCTCGTCATGTTTAGGGTATGTGTAGGGCTGCAGCGGTGACATTGTCGTCATTTGTCCTACGAGTGTGTCCGTGCTCGATTTCAGCTGAGGAGCAGCGGCTCGTTCCATCGCCCTGCTGCAGCTGTCTCCTCCTGACGGTAATGTTAATTGATAAAAATACTGTGCTGGGAGAAGTGTTTGCTGGCGTTGGAGTCCCGTCCCGCAGCCCTTCTGCATCTTGGGATGCTGATTTGAAAGCGATGGCAAAATCCCCTGCGCTGAATTTTGCACCGTGGATCTGACGCAGCGTGCCAGGGCACGGCACGGAGCAGTGCGAGCCGTGTGATGCCGGGGGAGCGAGGCAGCGCGGATGGCAACCTGCCAAGGCTAGGTGCAAGCTCTTGTTACAGAGAAGGGCTGCGCCTGTTCTCATTTCTTCTTGAAATGGCTTAATTGGTGTCAGCACCCCAGGGATAAAGGCCTCTAACACTGAAATCCACACGATTCACCCTGTCTCTGCTCAGCGTAGGGAAACTGGTAACAACTGGTGGTGAATGAGGAGAGAACGGTGCCGTAACAATACTCGATGATGTTTGGGATGACAGAAATTAATACGCACTTGCTCGAAGAAAGCAATGATTAATGGCAGCGAGCAGGGGAATGCTGTCCCTCCTTTAACTCCACTTTGATGGGGATTGAAAAGCAAAAGGCTGTTTTCATTCTCTCTGGAAAGCAGAGGTCACCCAGAGTACATTACAGCAATTTTTCCTCTCTGTTTTTTATTTCATAAATATTATTGTAAGCTCAGATTAGATAGATCTTTTCATGCAGGCTGAAAGGACACTTTGCTGTTTGTGCTTAACAAAGGAATCTGATTTCTGCCATTTATGTGTTAGATCATTTTAATCTGCGGTGGAATAATTAGTGTGATAGAGGATTTCTAAACCGGGTGAGTATTTCTCAGGTTCTTACAGCTGGAATTTCATGCTCCTCATTTTCCAAGTGCTGACAGGTCACGATGAGGCAAGGAAGGAGTACGCCAAGAATGGGAAAAAAGGTTCAAGCTGCACAGCTCCTCGTGGAATTTGTGATGTAAATATATTTTGTAGGATCCTCATGCTTGTCAGTGGCTTCCTGCCCTATTTGATAAAGAATCTTTGTTCCACGAGAAGGCTGAAATAACACAACAGTGCTTTGGATAATGAATTCTTCATCTAAGCAGAACTTTAAAACAACGTACAATGTTGGCATTTTTTTCTTTGAGTGAGAAGGCTGATGCATCTTTGGGATCCGACAGGAAGACATAAATTAATAGAGTTCTGGAGATCAGTTTCATTAATAATCCATTTTGTCATGGTTCTCGGCGTTGTCAGCCTCGTCGCTGGTTCTTATTTTGCTTCGGGATAAAAGCACACGATGACTTAAGGCACAACATGAGGAGGAGTTTATCATCTTTTGGAAGAGTTCTCTGAAAAAATTGCTTTGCGGGAACTAAACGTTAATTTTGAGTTGTATGCATTTTTGATTTTCGAAACAGTTTTGTTTAATACATCCAGCTGCAAAAATAGGACATGGGGCTGGCAGAGGTTGTTTCCTACAGCCGCTGCTTTCCTCTGGTCCTCTCCTGGATTTCTGGGTCTGTTTCTTTACCAGAAATGGCAGTGGATCCCAGCCCTTCCACGCTGTGTCCTCTGGCACTGTGGCAGATCGCAACCAGTTTGAAACGTAATAGGAAGAGCTCCTTTTCTTTCAGTAGGGCACACAGAAAACCTCTGCACATTTGCACTTTCCTGGAAATGTGAGACATGCTCAGAAGACCAATGTATATTTTCTCCAGTACTTTCAAAATGGAAAAGGTTGCTTTGTCACGAGTACAGCGACATAAATCTGAGTCATTTACCTTCTGAAGTCTTAAATTTGGTATTTTATGTATCTCAAGATAGTGGCAGCCTGGCAAACCGAGTAACCACTTTAGAAATGTTCAGCTTTTGCTGTCATCCCAAGTAAGGAAGAATTGTGATCTGATTTAGTTGCACACCCTTTATTTTATACGCTGAAAAGTGACATAATGCAGATCTCTTAGGGAACTTGCGTTAGGGAAGGATAAAGGGGAGAAAAAGAGAGAAGATGCTAGCCCAGATATCTCAGCTGTAAGATTTAACCGAGCTCAGACGTTTGTAATGTAATCAAAGGTAAATGGTTTACTGAAAAAAAAGCACAGAGAGAGGGAATGGAAGGTTCTGGTGAGGGAGCTGAAGGGGAGTGACGCTGGGTTGGGCTGGAGCTGGGCTCCACGGGCAGCACGTGGCTCTGAGCAGCGCGTGGGGCGGCAGTGCCGGGCAGCCGGGGCTGGGCAGCGCTGTGTGTGGAGCACACACCACAAACCACGCTGGCGTGTGCCACGGACCCACCCATTGCAGATGAGGAGGCTTCAGATGGGTATGTACCTCAGTCCTGAGTGATTGCACAGAGACATTTCGCTTCGTTTTGGTGATCGCTTCCCAAGCTCAGCGTTGGCTCTGAGGAACACACGCACACATGCGGCGTTGGGTGCATCCTCCCAGCACACGGGCACTGCCCGGGCTGGAGGCACAGCTCTGCCCACTGCAGTGCTGCAGGTGGGGGCACAGCGCTCACGGCACCGCAGGGACACGCAGCACAGCCTCTCCCAGCTTGCTTTTTTTGTCTGAAAACATGGGAGGTTTGAATTATGAAGACTTAGAACATGCTTCCTTACACAGAGCTGCAAAGGACATTTGTCTCAGCACATTGTAGTGAAATTTTAAAGAGCGGGTTTTGACAGGAGACGTTTTGCTGACACAGAATATTTTGTTCACTTCTGACTCTCAAATAAGTGCTACTTCTGTCATAATGATTGATTTATATTCGTTTTAGACCATACATTTTACATCCTCTGTTTTAGTGCTTACGGCTACACAGCTTCACAATAGCACAGTCTGAAAGTGTTCTGAGCGTGGCATCAGGTTTCATATCCACCGAATAACAAAACTGATTGCGGTGAGTTGCAGGTATTTGGCTGCGTGACGTATTTGAGGTAAGATAGTCATCTCCATAATCTCTTCTGGAAAAAGAAGATTTTGAAATCCAGACCCCTGTTGGTACAAAGTTGTAATTTGTTTCGCTGCTAATGCTGAGCGTGTGAAGGTCCCGTGAGCTGCAGAGTGCGGCTGCTCGGCTCTTGGTGGCAGTGCTGTGCAGTGGGGTCCTGAGCAGCCCTGAGCAGCCCCTCCTGGTGCTGAGCTGTGAGCTCTGGGAAGTGCTGTGCTCCTCCTGAGCCTGGGTCCCGTGCACTTGTGGCTTTGTGGTTTACATTAACCCAGTTTCTTTCCTTCGTACGCTGGGACAGCATCTTAGAACATTTCAGATATCAATACTTCAGAAAATAAACGCTGAAGTCTTCACTGTAAGCTCTGTTTGAACCCTATTCTCCAGGTAACAATATCATTTTCATTAAGATAGGAGTTGTCAGAGCTGTGATCTGAGGTGCAGGGTTTCAGGCAGGGAGCCGGGCTGTTCTCGGGCATTTCTCAGCACACGGGAGCAGCTCTGTCCTCCTGCAGTGCCCATTGCTGCGGCCGGACGCTGGTGTTGGGGTCACTGCCCTGGTTCCTCCAGCTAGCCCCAGGGAATGGCTGACGTTCATTGGGTTCTTTGTAGCCTTTCAGACAAAGCGGGCACCATGCCTTCCTGTGCTGCTTCCTGATTTCCACTGGAATTGCAGTCTGGGAAGAAAAGAAGAGATGGGGGTGCCTTAAAGAGCTTAAAGCGCGTGGTGGTCCCTGCTCGAGGTGCTGCCGGGTCCCCAGGGCACTGCCTGGGCCTGGGACACCACGGCCGTGGCCGGGACACGGTCAGCTGAGCTGCAGGGACCGTGCTGCAGCAGCTGCTGTGCAGCTGGAAGCCAATGGCACGGGGAGGGCCGGACCTTCTGCTGTGCCACAAGTACGTGCATTGAGATATTCAGTTCTGAGCTGAAACATGAGCAAGAGCTCAGGAAAAAAGGGCTTCCGAGATGTTACAGGTTTTGGAAATATTTGACAATGTTAGCAACATCAACTCCTGACAAAAAAACCCTCTCTCCAGAAAATCTTTCACAGTTGTGCCAAGAAAAGCAGCTTCGATGGAACATTTTCATAAACTATCATCAGTTATGCAGCAGCAGCTTCACAAATCAGAAATGATATCTTCAGGCACTGCTGTCAAGTGTTATTCAAATAATACCAGCCTCACATTTGAATAACAGCAGACATTTTGAATTAATTAATCAGATGAGATAGTCTAGGCCTTTTCTCATTAGTCTCTGGGTCAGGCATGGGAAGATATATGCGTTGGTGATGATATACTTGTCTTTAATCGTGATTTATGAAGATTTAGGATTGTGTGTGATTTGTCAAAGGTTCTGGGAAAAGGCTGGTGCATATTTCATTACCTAATCTGAGATTGATTTCGTGATGCTGAAGGATATAACCCTATTGTTCGCATGTGTGGGAAGCACAGGTAGACATGGCATCCCAGGGTTTTACTGGCTTATCTGCGCGGCTGTCAAACAGTGCTGTAAACTTTTACTGCCAGCAGTTAACAGTTCCTGCTTTAATTACAGGCAAATTCTTCATTCTGTCCAGAGGGGAGGCTTCAGTAGTTATTTAGTTAAAAAGCATAACAGACCTTATAGCTATGACCCAGTGTAAATCACGGACAAAGTTGGCGAATTTCATGGCTTGGTCATGGTGAAAATATAAAATTTCATGGTTTGTCACAGATTAATAGAAAAATCCTATTAAAACTGTGCAAATAACAGAACAACAAGTTAGGTGGAGGTCCTCGCACGGCACCTTCCTCCGCACGCCGTTCATTCCTGCAGTCACTGCTGATGGCACAGGGCCCTTCGCATGCTTCTCTTTGCTGCAGTTTTTTATTCAGTTTAATTAGTGTTTGTTGTTCTGTTTGGACTGAATAATTATTATGTGATTGTTTTGAAGCATTATTTACATACGAGAGCATGTGTTGCATTGCTTCTGCAGTGAAAGGAGCCTTGAAAATCGCTGGATGCAGTGCGTGCAGTTTAATCCCAGGGCCGCTCTTGTGCTCCTCCACGGCTGTGGGCACGGGCGGCCCTGAGGGCAGCCCCAACCCGCACCTTCTGCACGGTTTGGTTTCTCACTGTTTTGACTGCATCCAGAATGTTCTGAGATAGAGGAAGTGAGAGCCCGGCCGTGGAGCTTCCATGGAGTCCAGAGGACATGCGGTGCAGTGTAGGGATTCCCATGCAGAGCTGGGGTGGTTGGAGTTCCAGCACTGTCCATCAGCACAGAGCATTTTATCTGCAGGAGTTGCTGAATGCTGAGTGTGCTGCATGGCCCTGGGAAGCTGATAGCTGCTCCTCCACGTGACTGCGCTCACTGCTCGCAGTACTGTTCTACACTCCAGAGTGCAGAGTGCAGTGCAGTTTCAATACCAACATATACTTCTGTATATTAAGCGTGTGCATTAATATATTATTATTACTTGGACTAATAACAAATAGTAGTCAGTCAGTGAGATAAAAAAGGACAGAGTTCAGTGGTAATTCTCAGACAGCTTAGCAATTACCCAGACAGCTTGCAGTCAGAAAAGCTGTTCAAATCTAGGATTATGAACCACACCGATGGCAGCTCTGCTGGGTGGAGTTTTAGAAGATTGCGACTATGTTCACAAGTAATTGTAAGACTCATTTCCAGCATTCCTCACGGTGAACTTCTCCTTTGTAAGCCAGAGTCAACCACTGTAAAAAAGCCCAACTCCAAAAGCCGGCAGGCTGGTTTCCAGAATGAGAATTATTTTTAGGTATTTATTTTGTGAATCAGAAAGATGTCTGCACTTGTAGGCATCCTGGAGATTTTCCATCCTTCCTCTTTAATGACATAAATCCAAAATTCATTCTGTAACCGTACTCAACATCAAACAGCATGCACGGCAACACAGATTTTGTGGCTTTGTTTTTAAAATCAGTTGATCTCCTTCCTTTGTGAGCGTATGTGGCTTCTTTCCTCGTTATTTTGGACGTGTCATGGATTTTTGTTTGCATCCTCTGTAACCAGCGTTGTGTTGTGGTGCTGCGTTTGCGCTTCTCTGAGCCGTGCCCTGGTGGCTGCAGGAGCAGGGCAGTGCCCGAGTCCTGCCTGAGCCCGGAGCAGTCCTGCAGGTTGCCCAGGAGCTGCCCGGCAGCACCGGTCGGGGACCGCAGGGAGCTTAGGTGCAAACTTTGATCTTGGAGCAGTCAAATGGAAAAGGGGTGTTGTAGTGTTTTGGGCTTTTTTTTTTTTTTTAGGGCAGTACATGATTTTTTTATAGTGTGCATTAAATTCTGTACCTCCAGTGAGCATTAAAGCCACCTCATCACTCAGCTCCAGAGGGGAGCGCGAGCTCCAGAGCTGGAGCGGCAGCTGTTGAGAGATTTCCATCTCAACAGCCTCTCATGCCAATAGGATTGTGATTTGGGAATATAACAAGGCTTCTGGGGATAAAGTTAATAAATAACCACTGTATTCCCTTTGCCATTTTATTTTCTGTGCCTAGCCCCAACGAATTCTAAGCCTAAGCAAGTACCAGTCCCCAGCCTGATGTATTTGACACAAGCACATATATTCCTTGAGCAAGAGACTTTCGCCACAAATTTTGCTTCAGAAAGATTGTTGAGGGAAGAAAAGGTCGTTTGTGTCACCAAGTGTCCGTACTCAAATACTGTCAATAAATGCTGTAGTTTGAGTCAGTGAGGTTTTCATCCCTCAGTCAGGGGCTGAGGTCAGGGTGTGTATTTTAGGTCACGTTCTTCCTGCTGGTGGAGACAATGTATTTTCTGTCCGTGATGTTGTTTCTTTTCACATCCAGTGTTTGTTGTGAGGGTGTGGCTCTCAGAGACTCTTGGGAACTAATTCAGATTCTTTACTTACAATCATGGTTAAAACTCAGATGACTCTCAGTCATTCCTGTCATTCCCGGCCCCAATACAAAGGAGGCTCTGCTTTTCATATCGAATACACCACCTCGTAGCACAGATGAAAGGTTAACAGAGCTCTTCCATCCCAGTTTTGGGGCTGATAACAAGCTGCAAGTAGCATCAAGTTTGGTCCACAAATTTCTGAATACTCTTAAGGAGTCTTAAATGAATATTTAATCTGAGATTACCCAAAGGGAAAGGATCCAGGGAGCAGCAGCGGCCGTGGAGCTGTGGGGCTCCATCTCACAGGGATGTTATTATCAGCTGCACCTGGAGCGTCCATTGCATCATGAAAGCACTGGGTGAATTCACTGTATTCTTATGTGCTGGCACCAGGAGGGACTTCTTCCTCCAAGAGGAGGGACTGAGAGTGGGAGGTGTAGTGTGCCCTCCAACCAAAGCCATCCACAGCTCAGCGTTACCATTGCCCTCCTTTCATTTAAACCTCTATCTCCCATTTACATTTCTGTCCCCAAGCTATTCTGTAGGGATGCAAAATAGTTTAAATTTAGCTGTGATGCAATAGTACTGCAATTCTGAGGTTTTTATGATTTAAATCTTCAGACTTACATAATGAAGTGAACGGAGCCTGTCAGAGGTGCAGGAGTGCAGAGGTGGGACCGAGGGACGTGGATAGTGGGGAGTACTGGTGGTCGGTGGTGGTGGACTAGGTGATCTCAGAGGTCTTTTCCAACCTTGGTGATTCTGTGGTTCTGTGATAACACAGCTCTGAGGTTCCCAGGACACCAAGGGGTGTGAATCCTGACTGATTTTCATATGCAAATGTGTGTGGTTATTGTTGAGGCTGTTGTGTGTTAATATGCAGTGTTGCATTAATTGCTGCTTTGCCCATTTAAATCTGAGTTAGTCCTTGCAGCAGGAATACCTAGGAAGCCGGAGATGAGGATGATGGGACTTTTGTTAGCCATCGAATTTGGTTTTTTGCACTTTTCTTCTTGAGCCTGGTACTTGAGAGCAGCAGAGATTTATTTCACTTTACCTTCCTTTTTTTGCACTAGCTTGTTTTCTGGCTGTCTGACGAAGAACCTTCTTTCTTTTGTTATCTCTGCTTTGGTTCTGCTCATCCTGCTAATCTGAAGTATTGTAATTACATCTTCCTGTCTCCTGCTCCTTCTTTCCTTACGTTCTAAATAAAAGAATATACTGTTCCTTCAGCCTGTGAGAGTGCTATTTATGGTGATGACTGGAGCAGGGTGGTACAATGGGGAGACATAGCAGGAAGGTTTGAGTTGTCAGAGAGGAAGCAAAGAGATTTGAGTCTCTGCAAGCTCCTGCATTCTTTCCTTCACTGGATGGTATTCTCCCTGAAAGAGGCAAACTTAAGCTTCCGCTTTCTAGTCCAGCTTGTTTACATTCACCAAGAGCTGCACAAGTCTTGGAGTTTGGAGTTTGGCTGCAGAATGCTTTGCTTGATGTGATGGTGAGGAGCATCTCTCTGTTGAAAATCCTGGCTTTTTGCCTTGAAAATAATGGATATGAGGTGTGAACAACTGTTGTAATTGGCAGAACTGCGTGGCTGCTGAGTGGGCGATGCTTCCTCTGGGAAGAAGTGAGGATCACAATGTTTGGGACCGGTGGCTGCATGCCGTTACTGTTGAGGGGCAAAGCTCACTTCTCTGAGCCCGAGTATGCTGCTGGAGGAGAATCTTTCCTGAAACAATGTACAGATGTTATTTTCCATTTGCCCAGTTCCTGGAGCGCACACAGGAGCCTCCTGTCCGCTGGCATGCAGGTCAGATGAGCTGCTTTGCACAGCAGTGCTGCGGGTTGGGTTCACACTGATGTAGGGTAAAGCTGTCCCCTTCCTGCTTTACAGCCTGTGCTTACTGAGCAGGAAGAGCAGTGAAGAGGGAGTTGGGTTGGGTTGATAGTTACATTTCCACAGTGCTTCAGTAGGCACACATCATTTCAGTTATGTAGTATGGCGACAGAATATCATTTCCAGAGAGAATAGAAAGACATATTAATGCTGCAGTTGCTTACTGTGCTTAAAACTGCGGAATTGATTAGTGCAACAGTGACATTTTCTTTCCCTGAAAGCCTGAAGCTGGAGGGGTTCATGTGAGTGCAGCCTGACGTGGGACGGCAGTGCTGGCACAGTGCACCTCCGCCGCAGCTCCATGTGCTGGGGAAGCCCACCAGCAGCAAGGCTGTTGTGTAAGCAGTCCTACAAAGCAGTGCCCTGTCTGTGCACAGAGGCTCTCTAGGCTGATTCCTCTGCCCTTCTGGAATCCTTGCTTCATGCAGAATATACCCTCACGTGAAGCAAGAAAGGGACCGGTGCAGGGATTTGATCCTGCTGGAGCAGTGATGGTCTGCAGCCCAGGGCTGGAGCCCTGCTGGCAGCTGACCTCAGTCCCTGGGTGACACAGGCTGGTTGTTCTGTGCAGGAGTGTGTCCTGCTGTGTCAGTGAGGCAGCTTGCTGTGCAGCCTCGCTCAGAAAGCTCGTGTTAAGTGGTGAGAAGTGCTGGGGTTGCCTGGCGCAGGGGTCCCATCCTGTGCAGCTCCGGCCAGGCCCAGCTGGGCGTCTGCTGTCGTGGGTGCTGGCACAGCCATGGTGGAGCTGTGTTCACCAGCGGTGGCTCAGCAGAACCTGGGAGTGTCTTTGCCTGTTCTTGCAGCAGGAAACGTGCGGGTTTGGTACAATAACCCCGAGGTACTTGCACCGTATTAAAAAATTAATATACTTCTATTGCTGCTGGAATTGGAGTCTGATTAGGATTGTTACAGTACTGTAGTTCTAGCTTTTAATTACTTACCACATTACACAGTATCTAACAGCACTAATAGAGTACAGAACTGTCATAGCTTTTGTTTTAAAGTGCAGTACTGTATAGTGCTTAATTGTGTAACAATGTTGTTCAATTACTTCTGAAAGTGTTTAATAAAGTATGGCACGGAAAAGCAAATCGGAGTGGCATGTGTTAATTGGTGTCCGCGTCATTGACTCCATTTGGTTATAGTGATCACTTGGATATGAGGATCAAGTGGCACGTTGCCCACACGGAGTGCAGCAGCCCAGCTCCTTGTTCGTGTCGCTGCTGTCTCACAGTGCTGTCAGGAGCACTGGGCAGGGTGTACACAGACAGCCAGGCTGGATGCTGCAGCCCTCACCCCAGCTCTGCTGGAGCGGAGCGGGCTGGGAGCGATGTGCCCGGAGCTGTGGTGTGCCCGGTGCTGCGATGTGCCCGGTGCTGTGGTGTGCCCGGTGCTGCGATGTGCCCGGTGCTGTGGTGTGCCCGGTGCTGCGATGTGCCCGGTGCTGTGATGTGCCCGGTGCTGGGCTGCCCACCAGCAGTGCCCGCTGCTCCTGAGCGCTCTGCTCCGTGCAGGGCCGTTCAGTGGTGCGTGCGAAGCAGCGCTCACCGTTATATCACGAGTGGGAATATTTTTCATATCAATGTTCTACTCCTTACCCCATTTCACTGAAATATTCTCTGGAAGTATTTCTTCTGGAATAAACATTTCAGCACATCAAGTTTGTTCCGTAAGGGTTGATTGTCAAATTACAGCCTTCCTTTCTGCGAGCACTGTGCTTTTGTATGGGATCCAATTGCATTAGTTATTTTTTCCTCCAGTATAAACACAGAATAATAGCGATATCTTTACTGTATCATATTTCTGAATGAAAAATAACCACAAACAGATTTTCACATGGCATTACCACGACGTATGAATGCTGCTCGTGCCAGCCAGCCCTGTGCATGGGAGGGCTGCGTGTGCCCGCAGTGCCACCGTGGATTTCCTACGTTTCCCTGCATGTGGTTCTGAAAGCCACCTAGCATGCAGGTCACGTGCCTTTAATTTTCATTATGAATGAAGAGTAAAATGTGAAGGTTATTGCCTGGCAGTACAAATGTGCTGGTTTTTTTATTTAGAAGCTCTATTAGAAGTGTCGGGAGTCCCATAACAAAGCAGGGCAAATATCCACAGAGACACCTTGTTGAGAGAGGCAAGTTGGCGTCTAAAAGGTCTGAATATGAATGTGGTTGTTTCCAATCAAGCAGTCCTTGAAAAGAATTCCCCACTTTTTCTTACCTCTCCTTCTTTCCCCATTCTTTTCCTGCAGTCAGCAGTTTTTGCTCAGGAATTGCTCCTGGTGTGTGGCGTGGGGGGGCATGGCGGGGCAGCCAGCACCGGGCAGAGGGACCGCGGCAGCGAGGAACCCAGGCCCTCGAAAGCAAGAGGTTCAAGATGGATATTGTCAATGAAATACCTGCGAGTGACATTCCATGTTTGCTGAAAAAAGTGAGGGAGCTTGGATTCTTGGAGACCATTTCTGGGCAGTGCTGCTGAGGAAGGCCACTCAAAGCCCGAGGTGTCAGCTCATGGCTCAGTGCCCCATTGCTGGCACCGTGTGCTGCTGAGCCCCGTGTGCCCCTGGGATGCTCCCTGGAAGAGGCGGAGGGGTTTTGGGAAGGGCAGAGTGCCTGAGCAAACTGTTCAGAGCCCCGGGCAGCCCCTGCAGGACGTGGGCAGGATACCAGCTCCTCGTGCTGCTCTGCTGCTGGGCCAGGCTTTCCTCGGCTGCGCTCACAGTGCATGCCTCAGCCCTGGCATCTTCTGAGCGCTTACAAAATCTCCCTTTTCTTTTTTTTTTAGTTGTCAGTATTTTTTCCCTGTATGAACCTGTAGCATCTGGCAGCAGGAAAGTACAGTAGGACTCGCTGGCACCATGGTGCAGAGCCTCGAAGAATTCCGTATTGTGACAACACATCAAAATAAATTGCTGTCAACAGACCAAAACACCAAGTGCTGTGATTCTGTCTGACGTGTGAAGACTCAGACAGGCTGTCTTGACAACTTGTGGTGGAGCACCTGCAATTGGCAGAAGACAGTGATATAAATCTGATTTGCCTGATATGCAGCACCTAGATATCGTTAATGTTGGTGACAATAACTCTGCATAACATTCCCGAGACACAGATCTGATTTTTTGTCTATTACTTGTGTTGTTTTTTGTCACTCTCTGATAGTGGCTCCGCTTCCTTTCTCTGCTCAGGGTTTGCCTGGAAATTGCTGTGAATAATAAACCGTATTTAAAAAGGCAATAACAAATTAAGGTTTAACTCGGTCTCTTTTTGAGAGTGAGGAAAGGCAGCCATTGTCCCAGCTGCTCAAGGCAGAAGATACGCCATGAAATTTTATTTTACACTAATCGTAAAAATAATCTTAGTGGAAGTTGTATTAATTTCCTCACTCGCAGCCAAAATACTGAAAATAGCCGGCTAAGAGCCACGAGCTGCCGTAAATCTTCTCTGAAACGTGTGCACTTTTAAACTTCTGGAAGAGGAGAGGAACCGTTGAAATAGGTGGTTAATTTTTACCTTTCATTATCAATAAGTGATAATTCTTTACAGAGCAGCATATATCACAGCTCGTTTACGAATACATGAAACATGTCTTGGCTCTGGAGCTCAATTACTGGAACTCAGCGCTCTCGTGGCTCTTTCAGCCCTTCCTTGCTAATTCCGGTGCCGTGTGTTTCATCCCAACACCGGCAGGGACTGGGAAACAACACCACGTATGAATCTGAATTTCTGTCTGTCACTGTCCCCCGTGCATATTTAAGTCTTGGGGTTTGAAATGTTTTTGTGCGCAGCAAGGGGAGATGATTCAGAGAGCCATTACGGCTCGGGCAGAAGCGAAGAGCTGCGCGCGGTGCTCTGCGTGGCCGAGGCCTTTCCCGCTGCCCTCGTGGCACACAGGGCCCACCCAGCCCCACGCGCTGCCCGTGCCCACGTCCCGCTCGCTCCGTGCCCACGTCCCGCTCGCTCGGTGCCCGGCCGTGGGACGTGGTGCTGGTGCAGGGCTGGGCCGCGGCGGTGTGCTGCTGCCTGCTTTATTCACCTTCACAGAGCGTTGGGGAACTCCTGCAGCGGAGAACTTCCAAAGTGTCGCTGTCCACTCTGAGAAGCTCTGAGAGCAGAAGAGAGGTTTTTGAAATCACCATTCATTCTTGTCTGTATTGTTATTTTATCCCTTAAAGGCTGCTAATGAGAAATAGAGCCTCATTATGATTTTAAGGATGAGAGAGGAAGGCTTTTAATTAATGATATGTAAATGGTCTTGAATTGATTATGTTAGAATATCAAGAGAGATGGGTAGAAGCTGTGGTGTAATATATTTTAATTAAGAATTAATTAAAAATGATGGCAATTTCATAAAGCCTCACAGAAAATAGTGGAATTTACTTTCTGTCAGGAGTAAATTAGCCAGTGATTAAATAAAGGGCCTGCATTAATAGTGGAGTTATTTTTAAACTGTGCTATGAAGAATTGTGTAATTTTCCCTAAATAAGTAAAATAAAAAATGTGATGTTAGCAAACAAGTTTTGGAAACGATGGCAGAATGCAAACTTCGTTTTGTGCCCTTCCCATATAGTTCTTGAGAGAAGCAGCCTCAGTGCTCTGTGCTGTGTGGGGCTGTGTCCCGGTGCTGCCGTTCTGCAGGGCTCGGTGTCCCGCTGTGTCTGCACACCTGGCTTCATGCCCTGCCCTCACTGGGGGTTGGGGTCACTCGGTGCTGCCCATGCACTTCTTTCCATCCCAGAGCAGCTGAACCTCAGCTGTCCCCCGGCTCCTGGTGCCCCGTGGGGCCCACGCACAGCTCTGCGTTGCTCAGCTCCTGCCCGGTGACCCGGGGAGCAGTGCAGGGTGTCTGTGCCACGTGCAGGCAGGGGACGTGGCCGTGCTGCTGCGTGGGGCCATGTCTGCACCCTGCCAGGCTCTGTGTGCAGGGCGCTGGCTGCTCGCCTTGCATCCAGCAGAGGAAAGCCCTGTGGTGGGACGCATCCCACCTGCGTGCCTGCCCTGCATGCCCTGCAGTGTGTGCCTGGGGACAGCAGCTGCGTGCCACGTCTGGTGGCTCTGCTCCTGCACGGACCTGAAACCCAGTGCTGCTGTGCTGTGTGAGTTTCATGGACTTGTACGTGCTGCTCTGCAAATGGGCTTTATGCACTTGTTTAGTCCGCTATTCAATAAAGAGCATTACCATAGCAACTGCTCCATCACATGATACACACTCATGCTGTCTCTGAGATAAAGAGCGCGTTTTAGGGCAGCATATTCTTAATGTCTGTGTCCTAAAATACAATTTTTGATGATGATGATGATTTTTCAGGGATACCATTTGTACCGTGCTCGCATGCTCCTAACCATGTTCCTGGTTTTGTGGCAGAGGACTGCATACCTCCAGTAATTCCTTTCTCGTTTGTGAATTTTCACATGAGGATGGTGAAGTATCTGTTAGTTCAAGTCACAGCGTGGGGCCTCGTGTCAGTGGCATTCAGGCACTTCTGTCACCCTTAGCAGTCTGTGCCTGAGTGCTGTTTCTGGAGAAGCAGCGGGCAGCACCTGGAGCTGGAGCCTGACCTTGTCCTGCAGCAGGCGCTGCTGGGGAGCGGTGCTCGTGCCCGCAGGGCCGCGGTGTCCCCGCAGTGCTGTGCCTCCTGCTGCTGCTGGTGCCACCAGGCGTGGGGTGCTGGCAGCGTGCTGCTCCACGTGGGCCGTGCTGCCCCTCGCACCGCGCCGTGGGCCCGAGCGTGGCAGGTGCTCATGAAGTGCGTTGGGCCTGTGTCCTGCTGCCACCTACAGCAGCCCCCGCCACGACCCGCTTTCTCCCAGGGTGGGGAATCGCTTTCTTGCTGCTGTAAAGTTCTTCCACCTCGCTGTCCAGCCCTAGAAGAGTGGATACTGAAGCCGGTGAGGCAGTGAGAGACATTGCTAAACAGAGTAAAAGCCCATCAGAGCATCGGGGTGCGTTCTCTGCTAAGCACTCTGTTCCCCACATAATACTCTCTAATTGTTCAACAATCTTTAGTTTCTGCCTGGCTTAATCGCCTGCTAGGCCGTTTCACACTGAAGACTCACTGCGCAACAAAGGGCTTCGCAGCTCCGTGTCCAAATAAGTTTCCTACGTGCATTGACATCCTGTCTGTTTGAAGCCCGGGTTTTGTAGCTCATTTGCTACTTTACTTAGGGTCACATGCATAGGAAAGGTTCTCTAAACATGTTGCTGATTTGTAGTTGAGTTGCAATTGGCAACCATGAGATTCTTACATTTTTTAGCAACTTTTGCATCACTGTAACCAAAATATGTGTTGTGGGGAGTCTGTTGTGGGCAGAGCTGAACCTCCTTGCACAGCTCCAGCAGGGCAGAGGAACAGAGGGCAGCACCTAGCAGGAGCCGTGCACGTGCCCGGACGCACACATAGCGTACATGTGTGCACACCCGTGCACGCGCTGCTGTGAGCGCTCCCACTTACATATGAACACATCATTTGTGAGGTGCCTGTACCATCTCACTCCCAGATTGACTTAAGGACTGCAGGAGGAGGCCATTTTTTAATCATTTTCTGCTTTAGAGAAGTGAAAGGTCCTTTGGTTCCTCTCTCCCACGTCAAATCACAGAGTGTGCCATTGGGAAGCTCCTTGGTCGGTCAGGGTGCCCTGCGGCTCTGTCCTAGCTCGGCCAGCTCCATCTTCCCACTGCAGGAGGAGCCTGGCCCCAGCAGTGGTTCTCATCGCGTGGGGAGCGTGTGCACGAGTGGCCAGGAAGGCGTGTTGTAACAGGAGCCCCGTGGGCAGAAGCAGAGCTCACGGCCCTTGTGCTGCCTGGCACCGATCGTTGGTGTATTTTGTGCCGGTGATAAAATTTTACAGGTCGATCATTTGAATGCAGGTTGGAAATAAATTTGATGATCCAATTGGAAAAGTAACAGGCGCTGATGAGTCAACACGTGGAGAGGCATTAGAGCCCGTGCAGCCCGTGGGCCACGGCTGAACGCGTTCCTCCTGACAGGCACCGAGCGGGGGCTGCGGGCGGGCACACGGCGCGGGCAGCACCGCTCCCATCTCTGCTCTGCTCCCATTAAACGCGCCCTGAACTCTTTGATGTGAGCGGGGAAATCTGCGGCATAGGTCTCCCCCTTTGTTCTGGGATAAGCAGCACGCTTGCTCTCTGCAGCTATCTTGATCAATGAACGAACGCCTGATATCAAAACCACACGGAGGGAGCGGAGCTGCAGGGCGATCCCCTGAGAGCGGTTTTGATTGGAGCTCCGAGTTTGGTGTTGAAGGAGGAGGGAGACAGACAGGTTGTTTGAAAAAATTCCCTTTGGACCAAACGCTGATGTTGGAGCTGAGCTACAAACACTTCTGCTGTAGGAAGAGCAACTTTATCAGTTTTCTAGGTTAAATGCTGCTCTTTGGAACGTAACACGCACTCTGCCTGGTTACTCCTCTGGCCACGTCTTCCAGCAGCTTGTCAACATTAATTGTGCATCCAGTGTAACCGTTATTGCACTAATTAATTACTTAATTTTTCAATACACATTTTTATTTTTATTTAAGATTCCCCCTGTTGGCCGAGCAGGAGCTGAGCTGTGTCCGTCCTGCCCTGCCATGGGTACGAGTTGTGGGGAGGTATTGTTTAAGCAGTGTATTCCCCGGGGATGTTACGATCGCTGAGCACGGCCGCGATGGCTCTGCCATCACCAGCACAGTCACTGCCTGTCCGTAGCCTTCCCTGGGAAGCGGTGTTTGCTGCACCATTTCAGCAGTTAACTTCAGCAGTTGGGGCATCTAATTAAACGTTGGGCACATGAGATGAGCAAAATGTGGTATAGCGATATAAAAATTATTGAACATTAATACAAGGTTAATTTTCACCAATTCAACAGCTTTCTTTGAGGTTCCCATTGACAGCCGGGCTGCAAGGTTTAATGCAAAGCTTCACATTGCAGCTTATCTCGCCTTAATTAAAATTAAAATGTGAGCAACAACACAGAGATATTTTGTAGGCATCTTGGAAGAGGAGAAGCAGAAGCTCGAGTGATGGTTGTTTAATAAGATTATAATTGGAGAGTTAAAGCCCTGTGATCTGCTTGAAGACGGGCTTGGTGCTGGTGCAGCTCTGTGGCAGCCGAGCCCCAGGTGCCTGGCCGAGCATCCCTCGCCGACATCTGGAACCAGTTGCAATACATCACTGTCAAAACTGCTTTCTATACGTATCTGCATTTACACATTAGTTACCCACGCAGCACTCATCAAAAAAGCTGAACAATCTTGACATGGTGTCCCTGGTGGAACGGCAAAGGTGAACCGAAGTTGGGAGGCAGTGTCTCGCGTCACTGTCTGCTGAGCTTTTACAACAGGAAGCCTGATTAAAACTGAAAGGAAAAATTTATCGTCAGCTTCTGCTTTGTATCACTTTACCTACAAAAGGAGTATTTTTTTCTGTATGAAACATTTTATAACGGGGGCTGCGGATGCTTTTAGTTTCCATTGTTTGCCTTCAGTACGGAATGGTGTTTGGTGGACCGGTCAGTGGGAAGATTGCTGAATAGGTTTTAGGTGTCTTATTATCCACATAATTTCCTCTTTCTTGCTCAGTTCTTGCTTTGAATTATAGGACCTATCTGTGGTTCATTCAGGTTTGTTGCACGGGGATGGATGTGACGTGCATCGAGTGTGTCTGTGCAACGTGTTAATATTACTGCACGGCTCCGTGCGTGTCACCGCAGTGCAGTGAGCAGCGCTTGTGTCTGTCAGCACTGAGAGCTGAGGAGCAGAAAAGAGAATAACTGAGAATTTCCTTGGGAGCTTAGGGATTAGGAGTTAATTAGAAGTTAAAAGTGAAAATGTTGAGGAACCAAAATGAGCAAAGGATAGAGCTTGTCAGATGTGTCCTCTAGGACATAAGCTAGCTGCTGTGGTAGAAACAGAAGATTTCACTCTTGGTGCACGGTTTAAAAGAGAGGCAGTGCAAAATACTGTATTTATTTTTTCAATTAAAAATGGCTCTGCCGCTGTGGACACTGGCAGTAAAAGCCAGAGCTAGAGCGTGCTGCAGCCAGCTTGGCTGTGCCTGCTGCTGAGGGCATGGCCGTGGGCACACAGCCCGTGGTGCTGGGAGCTGCAGGTGGACGTGGCTCCTCCAGGTGCCCATCGAACCTTCCCTGCTGGAGCTGGCTCTCATTCCGGCCAAAGGCCAGTGGTGAGTGAGAGCTGCCACGGGGAGAGCTCTTCCTGAGGGCAGCACCTGGCTTTTCTCCTTGTCCATTCATCACGTGCAGCCAAAGATGAAGGAGAAAACAATTCCAGTGCCCAGCACAGATGGTGAGAGAGCTCCTAACGATCCCATAATCGTCCCTTCTGAGGAGGTTAACCCTAACCAACAGCAAATCCGTCCTGTCAGGTCATGAGTGGCTGGCAGCCTTCTCCATCTGCTTGTGGAACCGGGCGGTATCCTGAGGGCACCCTCCTGCCCCAGACCTGGTCCCACAGCAGCCCAGGAGCGCGGTGGGCACCCGCCAGCCATGTGTGCAGCACCGTGTGCCCAGCGCCCAGCTGGGCCAGCAGTGACACAGCCCTGACCAGCTGGGAACAGAGAGGATGGGCCATGTGTGACCGCAGCTCCAGGAATGGGGTCTCAGGTGAGAAAGCTCCGGAAGGCAGAGAAGATGCTCCCAAACTAGAGGTGTTCTTAGAAAGCCTGGGGAAGCGCTGTGCTTTTCTCTGACAGCTCGCTTGGCCGGCAGCAGCTCCGCGTGCATCGCACCAGCGCTGCTCTTGCGGCTGTGTGGAGGGGCTGCTCGCCTTCATGCGGTGTCTCTGGCTGCCATTTCGTGCAGTATCAGCTCTACTGACATAGCAACCAAAACAATCAAACCTGCAGAACTATTGTCAGGTCCCTTTCAGCAGTGTTTCATGTGCAGTTCTCCTTCGTTTCTCAATTCCACGCCATCCTTCCTGGAATTCAGAACATTCTTCTCCAGAACGTGACTGTGAGTCACAGCCTTCCGTGCAGGGCACGCCCGCGCCAAGTGGGTGAGAAGCAAATGGGGCAGGGAGTTGTTTAGGTTGGTTCATAGGGAGGAGAGGAAAAGGATTCTGGAATACAAGAAGCCCAGCTCATTTTTCATAGTTCGCTCTGCTATGGCATTGATGCCACACTATGCTTCATGGCGGGCTGTTTTTATTGGACGTGTCCAGTAGCTCTGGAAATGGCGATAAAGTGCCTCTGTAACTGGTGTTTACTTCAGTAAGTAGACAAACAAGAAATATTGCAAAGTTTTGGAGATGGAGGTACTTTGTCTTCAGTGATTTCAGTTGTTTGGATATTTGTAGTGTTTCTGAGGTTCCTTTTTGCAACGTTCATGTAACCCCTGCATGGAAAAGCTCAACAAATTTTGTGCAGATTCTCATTACCAAAGGAGAAAAGCCAAAATATTGCACAAGGATGAATATGCTGGCACTGCACTGCACTGCTCCTGGCTGCCGGCAGGCAGGTGATGCTCAGTGCTGTGCCTCAGCACTATGCAAAGCCCCGTGCTGCTGTGTGCTTCTGGTTGGACCGGGACAGGATCGGCTCTGGTGACTGCAGCCTTTGTTGGTGCTGAGGATCTCTCCCAGGCTGCTGACAGGAGTGGCATTATCTTTGCTTTACAGACTTGAGGAGTATGATAAAATCAAAGTTCATTTTAAAGCAAACAAAAATAAAGTAAGTACTTACATTGACTTTTTACTCAGGATCCTGGCTCTGCTTTTCACTTTAATAACATAAGCGTCACTGATAAACAAACAGAATTGGCGCCCAATGAGCCTAAACTGAAACCTCAAAACAATAGCAACAACAAACCAATTGGAGTTCCTCTTGGTTTTACGTTAAGTGTAAGCACTGACTTTGTGGAATCAGTACAAAACGTGAGTGATGCATGAAATGGAAATTTCCCGGCTGGTGTGTAGAGTAAACACAGGCAGAGCTGCGGTGCTGGCTGCGGTGTGCAGCCTACGTGCAGCCGGGAGAGGACAAGCTCGGGCACCTGCCAGCAGAAATCATCCCTTTATGTGGAACATACCTTTTATTTTTTATTTCCTTTGGTGCCTTTGGAGCAGATAAGTGATTAAACTGACTTTATCCTGTATCTGTGTCAGTCCTTCCCTGAAGATGGTCAGCGGGGACGTGGCGGGGGCTGAGGGACAGCCTTTGCAGGAAATGTCTGGCGCTGCCTCAGTGCTGAGCTGTCCCCCAGGGGTTGAGAGGACATCACCCTGTGAGGGGCACCGCAGGCACAGGCTGGATCCCACTGCTCCCACAGGGGCGTGCCTGCTCGCGCGGGCAGGGCCCCCTCCCAGCACCGCAGGTCTGTGCATGTCCCTGGGCTCCGGTCTCCATCTCGCCAGTGGAAAGTGACAAAATCTCAGGAATACACCTTTGGTATATTATATTATTATATTTATATATATATATATATATATATATATATATAATATATTATATTATATATATAATATAATATATATATAATATAATATAATATAATATTATATATTATATTATTATATATATTATTATAATATATATATATTATTATATACTCGGGAATTAAATCTGTCTCTTGGCTAGAAATCCACACTGACTCATATTACAGCAAACATGGTTAAAACAACTTCAGCCCCAAACATCTGGGTCTCCCAGGTCCCGTGCTGTCCTTAGTGGCAGTGCCCTCTGCCCCACACCCCGCAGCGGATGGGCCGGGTTGTGTGGGCACAGCGGGGCAGCCCTCCCACAGCTGTGGGGTCCGCTGCTCCCAGCCCGGCCCTGCTCCCAGCTGCAAGGGGCATGGCTGGGCCGGGCTCCGTGGGCTCCGTGGGCTGCTCCTGTGGGGCGGAGTGGAGCTGGGGAGGCACTGACGTGGGCCCGGTGCCGCTGCCACCCCCAGCCAGGCTTGGTTGTGAATTAAGAGTAAAACTCCTTCTCTGCCACAGAAAAAAACTACCTCCATTTTTCAGAGTGCCTCTGTTTATATAGTTTATGGGAGAAGAGGGCTCTTAATATTTCAGTGTCATGACCATAAAATGAAAAGGTTACTGCTTGCTACAAAGGCTTGCTTGGATCCAGCACCAATTAATTTTCAATCTAAAATATATGTCTCCTGGCCGTCTCACAACAGCCGTGAGCAGGAGGTTCCTCCTTAACGCGTTTGAGCCACAAACCCGGTTAAAGGATTAGGCAGCTTTTGCCATGCTGTTTTGTTCGCCCCCATTGGGGATTCCCGTTATCCTTGATGGACTGTTAGCGGTGACAGTGGGATATGATAGTTTCAGTGTTTTCCCCTGTTCAGTGTCCATGCTCAGGGCTACCCAGACCTCAGCTTTAATTTTCATTATAGGTGAGAGGGAAGCATATGCTAAAGGCAGGCATTACTGTGCCGAGTTGCTCCTGCAGAATTATCTGCAGAACAGCTTTAATTTATCTGTGCACAGCAGCACTTGTGCCGGGAAGAGCGAGCTGCAGCTCCCAGCTCCTTGCTCCTAGGTGTAACCCAGCTGTTCTCTAAATAAAAGGGGCAGAATAAGGCTTTAAGTTGTAGCAGACCATTGCAAACGCACACTGACTTTCTGGAGGGTGGATGAGCTTCTCTTTATCTTTATTTATTAATAAAAGACGGAATGCCTTGGGAAACAAAAGGTTTTAATGGCTGGTGCTTGGTATCCTTGACAACACTCCCCAAAGAATATTACATTAGGGCACCAGAGAACTTTTAAAAATAAGTAATGGAATTCCGTCTCTGTTATGCTTTTAGTAGTCATTTCGGCCATGGTGCAGCGAGGTCATAAGCTGAGCTCAGTGAAGGGAGCCAGAACACGAAATGATGCTGAGAGAACGTCTGGGAGATGAGAGGTACAGAATTACAAGCGAAAGTGCAGGCCTGCTGAGGCAATTACAGCTTAATGGGGTCATTTGGAAGGCAATTGCCAGGGGTTAATGTAGTATGGAGAGATGAGGTGAGATTGAAGTGAAATTTGGGGCTGGAAATGTGTTAAGATGAAAGATCAGAGTGCAGCGGATTCTGCAGTGCAGAAGGTTTATATCATGCAAAAAATCTGAAAAAAAAGGTAAAAGTGGCAACCAGATGTTTTAAGATAAATAAATAAAGCCTTAAGTAAATGCGTTCAAAAAGTGAAATAGCTGTATAAAAACGCCTTGTGCTCGGGAAGGATGGGGAGTGCAGGGCGCTGTTTAACACGGCATAAAAGGACTTCATTTGAAGTGAAAGTTGCGTTGCATTTGTCTGCACATCCGCAGAGGCAGCGTGGCTCGGCTGCTGCCATTCCTGACGCCACGCACTGCCAGAAGAAAATGCTGCTGCTCTCTCAGCCGTTGTACCTCATTTAAAGAAATCCGTTGTTTTGAAACAAAAAGTGAGAAACAGTCCCTTACACAGATATTTTGATATATTTGTAATGGATTCATCACATTATCTTTTCAGGCATTAAAATAATGCTCATAAGATGTCAAAATATTACAAGAATTACAAGCTAGCATTCTTTGAGAGTGGGTATTTTGGTTCTGAGAAGTATGCTTAAATATTACAGGTGTTTAAATTAAAAATGTCAAACCATGAAGGCATAATGGAAGTAATCATTTTTACACAGTTTTAAGCTGCGGTGTTGGAGAAAGCCTTGCATTCCAGACTATTGTGAATGAGCGGAGTTCATAAGCATTCAAAGGACAAAAGAGATCATTATGCTTTGTTACCTCAGCCAGTTCATTACCTTAATTGCTGAGCGTAATCCAGTCTTGGAAGAAAACTCTAGGGCTTTAAGGAGATCAGCGCTGGCACCCCATGACACAGAAAATGGAAACCCTTTCCTGCACCGCGGCCACTGCCGGCGCTAAACCTTGATCAAAGGCTGAACTTGTGCGAGGGTCGGCCATGTGAAAATCCCCCGGAGCTGTACCATGCGCTGAACCGTAATGAAGTGCAGGAGGTTCAGCGGTGCTCTGCGAGTGTGACCGTCCTGGATCACTGGCTGGCAAGCGCACATTATCATCCTCTCAGATAGGTGAAGTTTTAACATAGTTCTGTTTAGTAGGGATAATACGTCTCTTTCTGTAGCAGCTCTCTGCATACTACGTGAATTGAACAAACTCTTAATGTGCAATAATACCGTGGAGCCGAGAGACGGAGCATGGAGCTTTCCATCAGGCAGGAGGCCACTTTTCCAGGAACAGCTTGTTAAATTCTCCTTAGCTGCACGCAAGGAGAGGCATTTGCAGGCAGGCGTTTGACTGCAGAGCCACGTCTCGGCTGTGAGATGATGCTGAGGAGTTTGTTGGGGAAGATGGGATTTATTGTAAATACATCAGAGCGACTGTTTTCTTCCACCGGTGTTTCTCTGCCGTATGTGTGCTTTATGTCTGAGCCGGCGGCACGGTCTCCCTGCCCTTGTTCGGTTGCATATGTTAAGGCTTTTAAGAAATATAGTAAAACAAAAAATATGACCTTTAAAAGCATGGTCGAGTTGCATTCATTTTATAACCATCAAAGCAACTCTTTACTGTTGTAAGGTAGAAAAATCAATGATGCAATCTTTTTCCTTTTGCCTCGTGCAATCCGTAATTGAAATGGAAAATCAAATGAACGGCTAACAGATAATTGTTTTATCAATATTCCCTGCCTGCCCTACAAGGGTCAGCCTAGAATGATCATGAGCCACGGATATGATGAGGACAAAATGTGAAATTGAACAGCAAGGAGGCAATAAATCAACCTTGACAAGAAAGAGTGACCAGCATGTAGCTCTCATAGGCAGCTTTTGGGACACTTTTTGTCTCAGGTGTCTGCACTGATTTAAAAATGTGAGAATATAATATTTGAAGCTCTACCAGTGGGTAAACAACTGCAGACTATTTCTAGGTTAAGGCATCATCAAAGCAAGCACGCCACGGCTGAAAATTGGAGGATATTGGGGCTGAGCGGAAAAAATCCCACAGTGTAAGATCAGGGAAATAACAGAATATTCCGAGTTTGCTGCAAGCAAAAAATTCCTGTGTCCTCCCACATGGTACAAGGAAACTAAGGAGATAGTAAATATATTAAAATACATTTTTTCAAGCTGCGGTTTTGCTGCTTCATTGGGCATGAAAAATGCCTTGGATCATATTTCTGGTATTTTGGGAACCTTTCCACCCCAGCGCTTGTTAAAAGAAGCAGAGTGGCTGCTTGTTTCATGGTGCTGCTGAGAGGCAGCGCTGACCAAAGCAGCAGTGCGGTCCTGTGCCATGGCGGCGGTCCCAGCTGGGTTGGCTGGAACCGCACTGCCGGGCTGCTGGTACTGTCACTGCCTCGATCCTCTGTGCCGGGGGAGCCGAGGGTGCTGGGATGGTTCCCGTGCCTCTCAGCAAGGCGGGAGGACAGCAGCAGGCACCTTCTGTTCAGGCTGACATCGGGGGTTCTGCTTCAGCTGAGGGTGTCCCACGTTGAGGTGTTGGGGCCGCTGGTACATGGGTCCTGCGGCCCCACTGCTCCGCCCCTCTGCGCCAGGCAGCTCGGGCAGGGCTTCTCCTGCCTGTCCCATCCATCCATCCTGCCCTACCCACCCACCCCATCCACCTCCATCAGCTGAGGATTAATGGAGGACTGGTTTGGGCACGGTCTGTGCTTGAAGGACACCTCGCAGCCTGGCAGCTTAAAGCCTGGTTGTATGTGTCCTACAGCTGTCCCTTGGGAGGAGGGGAACAGCGTGTGCGTGGCCTTGGAGACAGCACACGAGAAACCTAGCAAAACAGGTTGCCATAATGGAGAGTATTTTTTATTTTAGGCGCAGTATTTTAAACACACCCTGTCCTGCTTCCCCCAGGGGCAAGGCTGACTGACTTAACAACTATTTTTACTGTTGGTTGTTCCAATTCATTCTCCATCAGGCCCTCCCCAGGCACGGTGGCCTTGGCCCTGCAGTGCTGGCAGCAGGTCCCTGCTGCAGGGCTGTGCCAGGCTGGCCAGGATGGAAGGGCCCCTCGGCCTTGCAGGCAGCATCCAGGTGTAGCGTTCCCTCCCTCATATCTCTGCTGTAGGGAAGTGTCGGTTGTGCCATCACTGTCCTCCTCGCCCTTGAAACCAGCACGGCTCAAGGAGGAGTCCCCAATTCATCAACAGATGAAAATAGAGAGGAGTGCTGCAGGAGTGCTGTGGGAGGACCCAGGAACCTCTGTGCCATGGGCTGGACATTGGGAAGGTCCCTGGTCTTGCTAGGAAAAAGCTTTTTGTCCTGTCCTTGCACAGGACTGCTTTTTCCCTCCTGAGGGCAGGAGATTAAGCTCAGTGCATGCAGAGATGTGCAGACAAACACAAAAGATCAAACGAGACCATGGCAGGCAGTAACTGCTTCCCTCCCCGTGTTTACTGAGTGCACAGCACCTATAGGCCTCAGAATGAGCACGGCATGGATCAGGTGCGGGAGGCATGGGTGCGATCCACCACATCTTTAACATGCTGCCCAGAAATGCCCTGCATACGTATTTACACCGCAGTGCCCAGGACTCCAAACAAGCTGTTCATGCTGCCAAGCTGTTAATCCACGTTTTAATGGCTGCCTGTGGCCTGTGCTGAGTGCCGTGCTCTGGGGGCTGCCCCAGGCCACGGGTCCGTCCAGTCTGTGTGTGCAGCAGGGCCCGTGCTCCTGCAAACCCTCTGATCGCTCTGCTCCTCGGGTCAGACCTGCCTCAGCACGGCCCTGGGGAATGGTGGTTGCCCACGGTTTGGGCAGGGGTCATGTGCTTGTGTTTTACTGAGTGCTGGGAAGGCTGTGGGATGCTCCTGCTCCTGCTGGCAGTGCCTGGAGCAGCCTGGAGCTGCCCTCTGTGGTGACGTTCCCCACATGTGCACAAACGGGTGCAATTTCTGCAGGGCCCATAGCTCTGCATCACTCTGAACAGCGCTGCTCTGCACGGAGCCCTGCGGCTCTGCAATTGCTGCTTGCTAATGGCCTCTGCTCAGAGCACGGCCACGCAGGGCCTGGCTGCCCCTCGTGTGTGGGGGTGAGGATGGGGGCAGCCGGGGGTGCCTGGAGCTCGCGCTGGGCTCCGACGTGATCGTGGCATGGCCGGCAGGGATCGGGCGGGGGGCTGCCCTACTGGTGTTTGGGTTTGGGGAGGAGTGGGATTGCTCTGTTCTTACTGGCATTGATATAATAATTCAGTTTCCTTCTTGAATTAGATTTGGGAAATTTGAAACTTATCTCTCGCAGTGCTCCTCTCCCAATTTATTACGTATGCTTAAGTAAACACGTTGAATTAACGTTATAAGGCTTGTAAAAACCAGAGATAAAACTGCTCTAGGAAATCAACATTCTAAATCATGCTAAGTCTCTTCCCATTTTGCTCATCCTCTAGCAGGGCATTGACAAAAATATGAAATTGATTTGGTTGAAGGGTGTTAAAGAGCCGACAGCCAAATGTCACAAACAATGAATGGCTGCAGTGCTGAGAAAATCAATAGGGAGGTTAAAGCTGGTCTTGTGAAAGACTTGGCAGACTGCTCTGTTCCAGGAAGATATCTGTCTTCTGGCCTTGGTTGCATGATCAAAAGGAAAACTTGATAGGTTTAATGAAGGGAGATACTGTAAAACTGACAACAGAAATATAGACACTGTGGTAAACTGCAGTGCACATCAGTGAGTGGAGCTATTAGATACATTTTTCAGTCTGAAAAAATATTTATAGGTAAAGATGTCAAAAAAATATTACTGCATTCCTCCACTTCTCCACATTAATTCCCCAATCAACACACGCATTTGCATGGAGTAAACAAAGGTTTGCGCTGTGTTCAATTGTACAACAGGATGGCAAACGCATAGGGCAAAATAATTAGCATGATAATTAGCGAATTGTAATGTTTTCAAATAATCGTGTGATGAGGTTGCACGGCCAAAGTGAGATGGGAATCTCTTTAATTCGGAGGTGGTATTTGAGCAAATCCTAGCAGGGAAAAGCGGAGCAGTGTTGCAGCAGCAGGGAGCAGGGCGGTGTGACAGCGGTGCTGTGCCTCTGCTGCTGCCAAACACACGGCCGGGCTTAAAATCAGCTCTGTGGATATTACATCCATGGATATAAATGAGAATGCCAGCCATTAAAAAAGGTTAATAATGTTAGATTAATTTTGTTTTTGAGATCGTCTTGTAAACAAAATCGGCACCGATTTACACCTGACCTATTAGCAGTGCTCCTATATAACATATTGCGTCATTAAAGGAAAAAATTGTTGAAGGTCTGAATTATTACTTCCCCCGAATTTGTTTTCCAAACACAGCGCTGCCCCTCGGACTGAACTGCATAATACCATTCGAAGTGATGTGGCACCTTTGCAGCATTTATTTTTCCAAGGCACCGTGTTGAGCACACACGTTCATTTCAGGAGCCTGCCTGTGCTGGTTGTCATCTGTCAGTTTGGAGTATCTTTTCTTCCTCTTTTTTTTTTTTTTTCCTTAGAAAAATGAACTCATTAGTTTAAAACTCCCAAATGCCACATTCAGCTCAAACAGCGAAGATGATAACCTGTAAAAAAAGAGAGGAGAAAAGAGAGAAGGAGTCTGGCAGGTTTTCTGCAAGTGGACGCTGTAATAAAAATGCCCCCTACTTTGTTGGGATGGTGTTTGTAGGGCTGCTGCCATATGTTACTTTCCTTTTTAGCTGGGATTATGCCATCATTATTGCTGATAAAAGCTGTTTACTGCCTTGGCAAAGAAGTGATGCTTGGCGCAGTTTGGAAGCCGCCATTCAGTTTACAGAGAAGTGCATTTAGTGCCAGATGCTAGGATCCAGGGGCTTTGTTATCTTCTCCCATTATTGGGATCATCCATTGTCTGTTTTCCCCCTTTCAGCTCGGTGCTGGCTGTGCTGGTGGTGGCTGGGTTCCCCGGCCGGGCAGGTGCGTGGGGCAGAGCTGTGCTTGCTGCCGCTGCCCAGAGCTGCTCCTGGAGACCTCGGCACCAGGGCCGGGCACAGCCACTGCTGCAGGGAGGGAAGAGCTGCAGAAAATGTGCAAATGAAAGAGAGCATCATACCTCAGTCTGAAGGCGGCCATAATTCACACGTAAACGCTCTCAGCGTAGGGTGAGGGAGCTGTGGGCCGGGCAGCAGCCCCGTTGGTGCCACGCTTTCCATTAAGAACTGTTACATCCTCTGTGAAGGAGAGGGCACGTCCATGCTGACGCTGCCTGCAGGCTGCGGGCGGTGGCACTGGTTGGGCTGGTGGCCTTGCTGGGCAGTGCTGGTGGCCGTGCTGAACACTGCCTGTGTGTGGCATGGTGCTGCCTTGTGCTCCTGGCCCTGGCCCAGAGCTCCTGTTGGGCTTCACGCCATAAAGAGAAGAGATTGTGGCCTCTGTGTGTGTGTCCATAGCGTGAGGGGATGTCCAGCCACCAGCCAGTGCTGCCTGCCGCTCCATGCTGCCTTCCCCTTCCTTTTCTAATCGCTTCTTTCTGTGGGCTTTCCAGGTAAGTCAGGCTGGATACACTTGGGAATGTTTCCCAAGCTGTGGAAGTGGGCTTGCTGTCTGTGAAGTAAACTTGGGGCCCACGGCCTTTCTGTTGTGTTCAGGGGTACCCCTGGAGCAGGTACTATTGCTGTGGCAACCCCCACACCAAGCTGGGTGCCCCAGGCTGTGTCTCAGGCCCGGTGCCCCATGCTGGGTGCTGTGCTGGGTGCCCGTGCTGCACTGCAGCAGCACTGCTGGGGGAGCCAGCCGAGCCGGGTCACCCTGCAGCACAGCACGGGGCACCCTGAGAGCCTTCTGTGCTGTTACTGTTTGGGGATGAGTCTCTGACCTTATTTCTTCCACTAAGAGAGATGCATCTGGAACCAAATGAGGGCAGTAAAGTATAATAGAAGGCTTTACAAATGAAAGTTTTGTTTCTGCTTGTGCAATACCTTGTTTCCCCCTCGTGTATCCTGGGAAATCAGGCTGATCAATAGTTCCCATTTCAGCTGAGCTGCGGCAAGCATTACAACTGTATAAAATTTACAACATTGTCTGCTGTAAATTTTAATTGGAAAAACCTTATAGCTTTACCTTCTATCTTCGCACGTTTAAATGTATTTGGTTAAAAAAAAAATCAAACAAATTTACGGCGTATAATATCGTGTGATGCACCTCTGACTGACAGCGCAATGCAGCCAGCACGGGGCACGGGACGTCCTCGCGGCGCGGGCTGCCCCGCTCCTGCCACAGGTCAGCCTTCAAACGCCGTGCGATCCAGTTATTGACTCTAATCTGGGCATAAACACGAGTCCTCGAGCACCAGCCCAATTAATAATTTGCATAATTAACATGCATATTAAATAGGGACTGGCCTCGCATCTGTATTTGCAGTGATAGGGGTAATGAGGGCTCGCGGCGCGGCGCCTCGGGCTGGCGTGAGCAGACGTGTGGCAGCAGTAATTTTTGCTCGGATTGACAACTGCTAGACAAGCAGTCCCAGCATAAAGCTAAACCCCGTTTGGCAGAATTAATCGTTGACAAACTGCTCTTAAAGCTGTAACATTGTTTCTGTCAGTTGTTCGGTTTGATGTCACTGTTAGACATAATAAATCAATAGTGTCAGAATTTGGTAATGTTTATAGCTAGCAAGGTTTATTATTTCATATGACTGTCATGTACAAATAGTGGTTATCATGGCTGCCTCTAAATTATCGAAGGCAGAATATTGCCTGGAATGTATTTCCTAAATTTCTTCTCCAATTAATCGCGTTGAATGCTGGGGCCCACGTGTGTTTTGGGAGGGACCGTTTTGTCCTCCGCACGCTTTTTAGATAAAATCTAGATAAAATTCAGATAAAATCGCCAGCGCTGCGCACAGCAGCATTTACTGTGTCCCTCTCACAGTTTGCACATCAGCTCCGCGCCTTGGGAGCCCGATCTCCTGCACCCCAGCAGCGGGATCAGGTCTGTGGGGGAGTTCATGCTGAGGGGGGCAGGGACGGAGAGCCCCACACCCCATAGCCCCGTGCCCCATGCCCCATGCCGTGCCCCCTCTCCCCCGCGTCCCAGGGCTGCTCCTGGCAGATCCCTGTGCTGGGGGCTGCAGGGCCGGGGTTCTCCCGGGGCTCTGCTGAAGCTGTCCCCTCACCACGGCAGCGTGTATAAATTACTACAATAAATTACTGCAGCCCCAGGGTAAAAGAAGCATCAAGTTATGACTTTTACATGAGTATTTAGTCAGCCATTCAATAAAAAATAGGTCTTCCAGTTGCACAGGACCATTTATCAGCTACATATTTATTATTTATCATAGCTACACATGATGCAAATGTGAATTACCTAAGCTGCTCCTCCAAGGAGCACTTGCTTTTACAGAAACGTAAACATATATAATACAGTCCGCAAAGCTGTGGAAGGAAAAAGGAATCAGGGACGCAGGTTTGATTTTCGCTTTTATTTCTGTATGGTGGACTGCCCGTCCTGCAGTTCCTTGTGCAGCCCCCCCAGGGCTCGGCCCCCCAGCTTTGCCCCGCGTGGGCCCACCTGAGCTGGAGGTCTGGAAAGCCATTTCCTAAAAGGGGGATTTGACAGTTTTATCCCCGCTCCGTGTATCGTGAGATCCTGCGGGGAATTGCAGGCCCTGGAGCATTTCAGTACACGAGCTGCCTCTCAGGCTCATCACCTTTCCGCACCGCGTGGGGACCGGAGCCGCGGACGGGCGTCGGATCTCCGGGAGGAGGAGCGCGGCGCGGCCGTGCGTGGCGGCCCCGCCGTCGGCACGCGGCAGTCGGACGGCTCCGCCCCGCGGCGCCGCTGAGCGCCGTCCGCGCGTGGGGCGCGGGGTGACCCCGCGTGACGCTCCCGGGGCTCCCGGCGGCCGTTACCCGTCCGGGGCCGCGCGCGGCGGCGGCACGTCGCGCGGGATGCTCACGCGCTCAGCTGGCGGCGGGCGCGGCGGAATGACGGCTCGGAGGGGCGCGGGGGAGGGCCTGGAAATGGCAGCAGATCGGATTTGGGGCGAGGAGGGAAGCTGGGCGCCGATGAGTAAGGAAGCTGACGTGTGGTGCTCGCGCGCGGCCCGCGTGGGCTGTCCGGGAGCGGCCGCGCGCGGCCCCCACCGCAGCCCCGGGCGGCACGGCAGCTGAACGGGAGACCGCCCGCCGGCTGCGGGAAGAAAGGCCCCGGTAATTAGGGCACGTCGAGCTGCAGGAGGTAGCCGGCTCCTCCGCGCCTCGTGTATATTCATGACCCGGCTTGATTGATGGAAGGACAGTGTTTGGTGACACTGTCATTTGCAAGTTGAAAGGTAGACTGCAGGCTGGGGCTGCGCTCAGATGCGCCTTAAAGGGTCCTACAATAAGCTCATTTGGATGCTGATGATGTTCGCATCTGCATTTCTTTGTTTTTAACTGTTTCGGGAGGACATCTGTTAATTTGTATAGATTAGCTTGGATGCTTTCATTTAAAAACATCAAATTATGTAGCAGGACTGTTTATTATAAAAGTTTCCGGGAAAGTTTGCGGTGCTGTGGAGCCGTGCGGAGCGTCATATTTAAAAGCACCATTAAAACCGGCGCGGCGGAGCTCGCTGTGCTCTGCCTCCGGTGCCCGGGAATGGAGCCTCGCGCGTCTGCGGCAGCGGTGTCGGGCAGTGCTGGCAGAAGCGTCTGTGGAATTATAAATTCCGGGATAAATGAGGCTTGCCAAATTCCTGTCTGCTGGGGGAGGAGGGCCCCTGCCAGTGGGCAGTGGGGGCCTTCACCTGGAAAGTGGGGAAAAAAGGGAAACGTAATTAATTCAAGAAAGAGAATGCTTTTACCGTGTAATATTTGGGCACATATTTCAGGAATAATAGCTCTCCTGTCAGAGGAGTTACATCTCTTGCAGGTGCTGCGCGCAGCGATAGCGGGAGCAGTGGGACGTGGCCGTGGGCCTGCCTTCCCCGTGGGCCTGCCTTCCCCGTGGGCCTGCCTTCCCCGTGGGCCTGCCTTCCCCGTGCGGCCCCGCACCGCCCTGGGCTTTATCTGCTCTTGGGAGTGCGTGCCTGTGGCCCCGGCTCTGTACTTACTCCAGTTATCACAAAGCCCGGACCGGGGAGCTGGGAGTCCGTAAGCACGAAGTGCCACGGGCAGCAGGCACGGTCCACGGGGCACTGAGCGGCCGTGGGGCGGATGCGTGGCAGCCGCAGGGCCCGTGCTGCGCCCTGCGAGCTCTGGGGCCGCCCCACCTGTCCTGAGTGCGGGGCTGCATGCTGCTCCCGGTGCCTGGCGGACAGGGGTGCCCCGATCCAGGGCTCTGGCGGATCTGTGGGGCGGAGATGGAGGCCGGGCTTGCAGGGCAGCGGGTGCAGCGATGGGGCCTGGGGCTGTGTTGCGGGGATGGGGCCACCAGCCCCAGGGGGACGTGGGGCGGGTGCGGCTCCAGCAGCAGCAGGGTGATACGAGCGGAGCATATGCTGGCCATTAGTCTGCCTTTTATTTAATATTTTTTTCTTTTCTAATGCAGTTTACATCGCTAGTGGCAGTGCGGGCTTAATTGCTACCTTGCCTGAACGCAGTTCAGTTTTGTAGTTACTCAAGCAGGAGGTTTTTAAAACTGTGAAATAGTTTCCCTTCCTGCATGCCCCCAGACCAGGTAGAAAATGGGGAAAGAACTGCTAAATGATGTATTTAGAAAAAGCTGTTCTACAAGAGTATGTGAAACATTACTGATCTGCCAGAAGGTCCATTAACATAAATGTTTAACTCAGACACACACAAACTTATGTACCGAAATGAAAATGTTTCATGCATTAATTTGCTGCAGAAGGTACTAACATAACAATTAGAACAACATTCTGCCTGCTTATACTTAAATTTCCTGGGGCACAGTTTCAGTGGTAATGCGCAGCGGTGATGTAGCACCTCCGCAGCTCTGCGCAGCACCGTGCCTTCCTGCACTGCCCGCCTCATGCTGCTTCAGCCTGGCTCAAGGGGCTGGGGGGGCTGCCTTTGGGGAGCTGCCTTTGGGGGCCTGCCTTTGGGGGGCTGCCTCTGGGGGGGCTGCCTTTGGGGGTGCCGTCCTGCTGCATGCCCGCCCGCGCTAACAAAGGAGCTGCCTCTTCCCATCGTGGGCTTTGGAAGTGGATGGCAGGGGCGATGAAACAAAGAAGAGGAGCCGTTGAGGCAACGAGTGACGTGCTGGGCTCATTGCGTTTGTGGTCCCGGTTTAGGTCTCTGTCCCATCCATCGGTTTCTGGGCTCTGCTTTCCTGACTCCACGCTGCATAGAGGGCTGCCCTCGTGAAGGATCTCAGTGCTGAGCCCTCAGCGTGCGCTGCTTTGTTGGCCCCGAGTGTGGGGCCACGGGGCACCACGCAGCGCTGCGGAGCCGAGCGTGCTGCTGCTGCACTGCTCCGTCGCACGGTGCCAGGCTGGCAGCCCTTAGCCGGCGTGGAGCAGGCGGGGGAGCAGCCACTGCAAACATTCCTCCTCCGAGCAAATGCTTGTCCTAAACTGAGCACCGTAGAATAAAAATGGAAACATAAAAATAGCAGTTGGAAAGATAAAACAGCATTTATAGTACTAATAAAACCGTTGTGGCTTCCACAGGAAAACATGCTTTGTAACCTAATGCTTACCTGGAAAGACTGTCGAGTTTCTGAGAGTTATAGCTGTTTTTGTAAGAGAAGCACAGAGATTTGCTTCAGGGCTGAGTGATAGATTCTCCTGCCTGGAGCATCCCAGTGTGTTTATACATGGCTTGTATGGCAGCTTTCATAAGACATTTACCCCATGATTTGCGATGAGCTTATGTGTGAATAATTAATGGCAATTAATCCTTAATTACAGTAATTAGGCAAGTCACAGGAAATTAAGCTGCAGCTGGAGAAGACCATGCCTGGGAAGAGAGGATTGGGGGCTGTGTGAATGTGCCATTCACTGACAACATTACGGGGATGAGCAGTATTCAGCAGCTTTGGCATTTCTATTGGCAGCCTTGGGTAGGACAAGAACGCTCAACATTAGCAGCAATCTTTAGTTGTCTACAAGAGTTTTTAGTTCAAGTGCCAAAATGTTATGTTGCATATGGTGATTATCTAAGTTTATTGGTTGCCATAATTCAAATGGGTGTAATTGTTTTTGGCTTGATAGTGACATTAGGAACTGAAGCTTTTATGTGTTCGTAGGTTCTGCTGGCATCGGGCATGGTTCAACTTCTAGGAACCATTCATCCAGGTTTGCAATTACGAAAGCAGATCCTGTGAAGGGCTTGAAATAGATGGAGAAATTTTCAATAATTAAAACGAAGGCAGCAGCAAAACGGGCGGATCTTAGTCGAGGAGCTAATTGCTTTATTATTAGCTGCCTTGTCCACGAAATGAAGTTTGCACAAGGGTCGGTGTCTGCAGTGTGCTCTGCTCGGGGCAGTGGCACCACACGGGAGGAGGAGGGAGGTGCTGGCAGGGTCGGTTTGCAGGCGGAAAAGCCTCAGCCCGGGACTTGAATCCCAAGCAGCGCCATTGTGTGTGCGGCAGATCGGTGCTGGGAGCCCTTGGCCCTGGGCAGCCCACAGCGGCTGTTGTGCAGCTCAGGAGCAGCAACCTTCCCCGTCATTAACACACAAAGTTTTTAAAGCTCACGATTAAACATGCCTCGGTAATTTACTGGGCTTCCAAGTGGCGACGTTTGTGCCAGCAGCAATCTGGGGCAGAGACGTGGAGGGAAGCACACATTAGTATCAATGGAACCTACCAGAAGCAATCAGTAATTTGTGAGCTTATGGAAAAATGCCCGCACATTCTCATCAAATTACAGGGTTCCTATAATTTACTCAGCGACTGCGAGGTGCACGCTCCCAAACCCGCTGCGGTGTGTTAACCGACCCTCTGATTAGATGTAATGCAAACAACTGATCCGCTGGAGGGTTCTGAATGAAGAGGGGCTGTGGCCGGGCCAGGGTGTGCTTTTGGGCTGGGAGGACGGCGGTGCCGTGCGGAGCTGTGCTGGTGGCCGTGGGCCGGGGCTCCCGCTGCCCCACCTCGTGCTGCTCTATGGGGCGGATCCGTGGCAGTGACGGCCGCAGCCAGATGTTCACCAGGCCTGTGCTTGTTTGCGATACGGAAACGTGAACGCACTCAGCTCCTGCTACGTGGGATCTGAATCAATTTTTAATTTACTCGTACGCATGGATGACTCATTTGAAAAAGAAAATTGTGGCATCAAAAAAAAAAAAAGACGTTTCAACGTGCATAGGTTGCTGCATTTATCTGTTTCTCGCGCACTTCAGAGTGGAAATAAGTCACAGTATCTTAATAATGGTCTTGATTTTATAAATGATTTTTCCCCTTGAAATAAGCAATCCATTCATTTTAATATGTAGAATTGGTTTGCTAGCAGGGCGACAGTTTAAAAAGACTTCCAACTGTGACACAAGTGCAACCATATTGCTTCCTATTACTCGCTAAGGTAGTTGTTTAGAAGAGAGAATGTTCTCCCTGGAAATGTTTAAAGTGCTGTAATTTTATTTAGGATAATGAGGATTTATAACAGTTTTGCCATATGAAAACCTGCCTTCAGATGGAGCGCGCTCGGCGGTTCGGTTACGGGCGTGCGGGCGGCGGCCGCGGCACGAGAGGAGCGAGCAGCACGGCACTGCTGTCACCACGCACACCGCCCTGCGCCGTGCGGACCGTTCGTCACCAGCACGTGTGGACTTCTGGGCTTTAATCACTCCGGATGGTAATTACAATCCTGTTTTGTAGGATATTTTAGTTTTGGGGCCTGCCCAGATGCGCGGCTGCAGCAGTGCTTGGGATGGAGCTGTGCGCTGCCACCTGACCGGGACAGTGTGTGCTGCACCGCAGCCGTGGGACCCCACAGCACCGCAGCTATGGGACCCCACAGCACCGCAGCTATGGGACCCCACAGCACCGCAGCCGTGGGACCCCACAGCACCGCAGCTATGGGACCCCACAGCACTGCAGCTATGGGACCCCACAGCACTGCAGCCATGGGACCCCACAGCACCGCAGCTATGGGACCCCACAGCACCGCAGCCGTGGGACCCCACAGCACTGCAGCTATGGGACCCTGAGCCCACAGCACGGAGCTGCTCTGCCTTGCGGGGAGCGCTTCCCATGCCCTGCCTGCCCCGTCCTCGTGCGCTCTGCGCTGGGAGCCGGGCACTGCATCTAATGCTCTGTTTATAAATCTAAAGGAGGGAGAATTGAACGCTTACAGGTTTTATCAGGTTTTATCTCCTCGCCGAAAATCTTAGCTCTCAAAACATTTCTAATTTCCCTTATTTGAAGGCTCAAACAGTTTCAAATTACTGCCCGTGGATTGTTCTTGACATCGAGAATGGTAAATTTGAGCTGTGGAAACGCTGGAATGTGTGGTGTGTGCTTTTCCTGAACAAGGGAATTCAGCGGGTAAATTACAGTCATTTACTTGGAGTGTAATTTACTGAGAGCCTTTAGGCAAATGCAGGGGAAGGACAGCAGAACAGAAAAAATAGCTGCGGCGGGGCTGCCCCTCCCCGCGCGCCCGGAACGATCCGCGCTCACGTGACAGTGATAATAAAAACTTTCTTATTTAAAACACATAGAATTGCTCTTATTTTTTTCAGTTTGCGAGGCAGGGATTTGTGAGTGTGACTGATTTATGTGAGGATAACATTTCAAACGGTGCAAAATTGCCCACGCATCTTCTTAGCGCGGTGCTGTACCCACGTCCGTATCCTCACGCCATCAGCCCCTGTTTGAAATTAATCAAACTGTTAATTGCACAGCGAAGAACAGATCGGGTACCCACACCGTCACTGAGCTGGACAGAAAGCGCTGTGCTCAAAACTGAAGAAACGCGTTTGGAAAGGGATGCTGGGATCTGCCATGAAGAGATGCGCTGGGATTTTTACTTGAAGTGCAGCACGGAATCAAACCTGGAGGAACGCGGTCACGCTGTGCCATGCGGGGACGCGGCAGCGCGGTGCGGTGCGGTGCGGGCTGTGCTGTGGAAGCTCAGAGCTCAGAGCTCGGCTTCCCGGGGGCTGCTGAGCACTGCACGTCGAGCCGCTCTGTGCTGCAATCCCACACGTGCAGCGGGCCCTGCGCTGCCCCGTCGTAACCGATGGCTGAAGGAAAGCACACGCTATGCTAATCCTTTGTTAGAATTGCTTGTTAAATTGCGGTGGCCAATTTAAAATAAACCGTGGAAGGCTTGTCTGTGTTTTAAGGTTTGTAGCCTGCAGTTTTAAGCACTCGTTCTGAAGCTGTTTTTCAGCTTTATGTTGCGTGCACACCACTCCGCCTTTGCACACAAGGTCAGCGTGTTTGCTGCTTTAATAGCAGACCATCAAGCACAGAATCAATGAGCTGCGTGTTTCACACTGGTATCACAAGGGATTTTCCCATTTATAGCACATTTGTGTGCTGATCCCAAGTTTAAAAGGACAGCATTGACGCCGCGTTGGAGCCGTGCTGCGGCGGGCGCGGTGCGGTTGGCTGGAGTTGGGTGGACCCGCTCTCCTCGCGGTGCACTCCGTGTGGACGGACACGAGAGGACGGAGCTGCAGCCGTGGCGGAGCTGCAGGGCTGGGAGGGCTGGGAGCCCACCCGGTGCTGGCACGCTAAGGATCGCAGTCTGGGATCTTCTGCCCTGGTGCAGGATTACCAGGCCGAGCCTCAATAAAGGCGTGCTGATGGCCGGAGTTGCGGTGCTGTCAGCGCTCGCGGTGAGGTCGGCACTGCTCCGCGTGGAGCTGTCCCACGGCCGCGTGGCAGCAGGCTGCGCCTCCGCGGGGAAACGGCTTCTGCAGAAGAGAATGATTTAATGTTGGTAGAAGGGTTATTCATTTATAAGGGATTAAAAATGACTTCAACGTAATACCTTTAATTTGTAATAATGGTCTGCGGGGCTGTTTCCTGTCTAAAATAAACCGTTTGACTGGCACGTTCATTTTGATCCGTTCGGTTGCGTGGTACATTAGAGGGGATAAAGGTATTATTTTCAGTGTTGGTGTATTCAATTAAGGCTGAGCTCGGCCGCCGGTGGCAGGGCTGTCGGGCCGCCCGCGCCCCACGGGGCACCGGGAGCGGCAGCCGGCTCCGCTGATTGCATTAACGGGAGCGGAGCGGGTAAAGGTTGGTCTGGGGCGAACCGCTTCGAGGGACTGCAAGGAGTAAGAAAAGGGAGGAGGAAAGCCGTGTGCCGCCGCCTGTGGCCCCGAGCCCGCACAAAGGGACGCGCACACCGCCCCGCACGGGGTCACCGCATCCCGGGGCTCAGCGCGGGCTGCGCGGCGTGCCGCTTGCGTTGAAGTTTAGGGCTGGAGGATCCCCAGAAATAGAAGGCTCCCGTCGTGGTTCGGGGTCCGCGCAGATTGGGGGGGAAGGCTGCAGGACGGAGATGCGCGGAGCCCGGGCTTATTGCCGCTAACATTGTCACGCTTTTTAAATTAGCACCGACGGGGGGGGGGAGGGATCTGACGCGTTTCTGTGAGCCGTCATAGCCACAGCCGGGAAGGGGCAGAGCTCTGAGCAGCGCCGGGCAGCGAGGGGGGGCTGGGCACGCATCCCCCCATTCCGCCGAGCACCGCGTCTTCGGAGCGAGCACGGAGCGACGGGCAAAGCAAATAAACGGCCAGCGCCGAAAACCCGCCTGTGCCGCACGTCGGGAACGCGAGGCGGCGCGGAGCGGAACGGCGGAATCCGCGTGCGCGCAGCTCCGCTCCGCGCACAGAGCGCTGCGCGCAGCTGCGGCCACACGGCCGCACACGGCCGCACGGCCACACGGCCACACGGCCACACGGCCACACGGCCACACGGCTGTACGCGGCTGTACGCGGCTGTACGCGGCTGTACGCGGCTGTACGCGGCCACACGGCCGCACACACGGCCGCCAAAGCTTGCCGCGCCGCGCCGCGCCCGCCCCGCTCCGCTCCGCAGCGCTCCGCCGCCTTTGTGCGCGTGGGCCCGGGAGAAACGCCCCGATAGGTGCCGGGGATATAAATAATGGATGCGCAGGAGCTCATAAATGTAAGCTCGCATTTTCCTCAGTAGTTTTTGTTCTCAATCACCTTGATGAAACAATCTTGAAGGCGCTCTCCTTTCCGTGGCATTTGGAATGAGTCGCTGACAGGCTGATTTTCCACCCCTGTTGTGATGCTGCTTTCTCTAGTTAATATTCCTCTGTAAGTGTCGTACCAAAGTAAACCGAAGGAGCCCGACTCATGACACTAAGGCTGCATTTGCATTAATTATGCAGTCAGGGCTGGTGAGAAAATGCTGTCACGGAGAGAGAGGCAGTAAATGAGAACCCTCCGAGTGCGCCTGAATGAAGAGCATTAAGTTCATTTACATGGGAGCGGGACGCGCTCGGCCCGGAGAGGAACAATGGCATTTCTCTGTCGGCTCGCCCGGCATTGTGCGGCGCGGGGCCGAGCGGGGCGGCCGCGGAGGACGGCCGCGATCCGCCGGGTGTTGGTGCGGCACGAAGGGCGGCAGCACGGCCCGCACCGCGCGGCACACGCCGGGCCCGCTGCCCACGCCGCGCCCGCTCGGACGGCGCGGAGCGGCGGAACCCGCGGCCCCTCCGCGGGGCTCCGCGCGGCTCTCCCGGCGCCGCTGACGGCCGAAAATGGCTCCAACCCCGCGGGGATCCCGCGGGCGGGGAAGCACTGCGGGCCCCGCGGCACTGCCGGGGCTGCGGAACGCATCGCCCGTGGGGCGAAGGGCCCCGCGTGGGGCACCGCGCTGCGGAGCGGAGCGGCTCTCGCCGGGGCCTCACGCACGGGAACGCCGCCTGCGTTCAGCGAGCTCCCCGAGCTCCCCGAGCACACTGAGCTCACCATGCACACGGTGTACATTAAGCTCACCATGCACACGGTGCACATTGAGCTCACCATGCACACCGCGCACACTGAGCTCACCGTGCACACCGTGCACACCGCGCACACCGCGCTCACGTCGCGGCAGCCGCGCGCTGCCCGTGCCCTGCTGCCGTCCGTGGGCACCGCGCACCGCGGAGCACTGCAGTTGGCAGCGGGCACTGACGGCGCTGCTGAACGTGTGTGTGCGGTCACTGCGAGGAGCGTTACCGCTGAGGATGAGCTCTTTGATCCTTTAAATGAAGAGACAGATCTCCTGACGTTACGTTCTGTTACAGCAGAGCACTTCGGGGCTCTCCTCACGGGTGTACGGAGGGTTCTTTTAAAGTTCAAAGCTTGTTGTGGTCTCCGTATATCTTCTGGACTCTCAGACGCTTTAAACTGCAGTTGCAATTTAAAGTGACTTTTTTATTCATATCCTGACATAATTTGCCTCGGAATGATTTATATTTCAATAATAGCTTAAATTATGTTTTGCGCTCTGCGCTTTGGTGTCATGCAGGAGGTGTCATCACAAGATAAACTTTCACATCTCAGAGTCAATAAATTGTGCTTAAGTGGTCTAATGAAAATATTGCAGACGAGTCCGTGGAGTTCCGTGGTGCAGATACACGCGTCCGTCCAACAAAGGGCCGTTCTGATGGCGCGGCGTCGGCGGCGCTGACGCCGATAGGAGCCCGGTCATACTATATCATGCTTTTATCCACTAAATAAAAACCTGCCCTATGTTTTATTACAAAGTAGGTGGCCTGGAGGAAAAATATATGTATTCTTTCCTTTTGGAATAAAATATGCATTTGGGCTTCTCATTTCATCTCCAATCTGTGTTATTCCTTAAAAATGCAGAACTGCCTGAAGTCCTCTTTAATATTTAATTCAACAACTTTTTAATCTGTCATTATGCTGTGATGAAGTAAGCATCAAGTGTCGCTGAAAAAGATTAAATTATACTTGGAAATAGGAATTGAAATGATTTAGGGTTGGAGGCTGAATATTTGCTTTGCACAAGTAATAACCAAAGGAGCTCGGCTGGAGCGGCTTTGGGTCGGGCAGCGGTGCCTCTGCCCGTCCCCTCTCCCCGGTGGCCGCCCCGTGATTCGCTCTGGCACTGCCAAGCTTTATTTGATTTCAGTGGAGGTAGGGAGTGGAGATTCCCCACCACAATTCATTAATTACTCTGCCACTCCTTACGCTGATTTTCTTTTTCTCTGTAAACATCATAAACTCCGATGCGGGCACCCAGCGGATAGCTGCTCCGAGCAGCCCTATAATTCCTTGTTAACAAGCTTATCTGAAAATGGAGAAGCAGGAATAATTAATATCTACCTCTGGAAGAATGGATGATGTGAAACAGTGGAACACTTGTTCCTGTCCGTTCATGAGGGATGCCCCCCTGGAACGGGAGGACTTGTGCCAACGTCATCGGATTGCTGAGCTCGTGCTTCCACGCTCCCTTCCTGAAGTCACCTTTGAATTTCTTTGCCGGAGCTGAGGAGAGAGAGGGCACTGCAGTGTCCGTGGGGCTCCCGCAGGCCCTGCACGGGGTCAGAGCTGTGCTGGCCCCGCGGCGAAGAAGAGCCATGGCAAAGCAGTTTGCTGTGTGCTGCGAGGGAGAAGAGCCGGGGGGATATCGTGGGGGTCCTCCGAGGCCGCCTGTCCCGGAGGAGGCCGTGCCTGCTCCGCTCCTGGGTTTGGCCCGGGGGTTGACGGACTCTGCAGTTCAGCTCAAGAAATGGGACCTCAGGATTTGTTTGCGATTGTTGCAAAACTGCTCCTTCTTATAAAGCCTCTTTTGAGAAAGAATCCTTCCTCCCTTATCCAATGCATTATTTATAATTATTTTCCCTTCTTTGCAAAAATGTGAGCATCTATATAAATAATTTATTGCAGCAATTAATTGGGCAGCGCGCAGTGTTTTTGTACAACCGGAGTGATCTCCCGGCGGCTCCGAGCGCTCATCGGCCTCACGCCCACCTCGCCTCGATCCACACAGCTCCGGTGGTCCCACTGCCCATCCCACGGACACGCACCCCGCGCCCTTTGGGCCCCCCACGCCCCGTCCCGGTCTCGCAGTGCTGGCACAGCTCGGTGGGCACGGACAGAACTTCTGTGGCCGAGGAAGATGTACAACTTCTGTCAGCCAACAAGGCTGATGTGTGCTGCCGTAGAGCTGAGCACCTTTTAACCTCCTCAGACCGTAAATTCTGAGCAGCTGATATTTGAGCGTAATTCCTCTCAAACTGGCATTATTATTTGATTGCAATGAATTACCTTTTTTAAAAAAATCCTAAGTATAAATCCACTTGACTGATCCTGCAAATTATTTATGATGTAGTGTTTTGGTCTAGGATAACCTTTTAGAATAAATCAGTTTTTCAATAATAGTTCAATGTTTGCCCACCTAATGGTGTTCCCATTAAGATCTGCATTTGTCACCAACCTGCCTTTTCAGCTCGTGCGGGAGACAAGTTACCACCCCTAAACCCACTATGCTTGTAGGGTAAAGTAAATGCATGTCTTTGTAGAAGAATAAATAAAAAGAGCAAGCTGAGTCAATAAGCGGGTTCAATTCATGCCTCTAGCAATGGCGGACAGCTCATTTTGTAGATGTGGGTGTTTTGTTTACATTTATAATGCAGCTTTATTTAATGCTGACAGATATAGCTTGTGGCAAATGATAGTCAGAATGTATGAGCAGTCATAATGCTTCTGTCTTCTTATAGTGTGCTGCTGAAAATAAGCAGTTCACCTCTGTTTTTATTGAGGAAAGGATATGAGACAGCTATAGCTTCGTGAGGCTATTTATTGAGTTGTTTTACTAGCTGTGAACATGCCGCTTTATAGCAGTTGTGAAAATGGACTTTGCTAGTGTGTGGGAAAGGAAATAACATTGCAGTATACAAGGGTAGTAAAAAAACCCTCTATAAATAATTTTTCAGACTGAAGAATATTCTCATTTAAACAGCTAGAGAGCCTGGTGATTTTTGCCAGATGCCAGCCTCTCCTGGAATGGTGTGGGGTTATGATTGCCCTATCAAATGCTATTAATATTTTAATGTAAAAGAATAAAATGTAGATAAGTCTCATTGAGGTGAGCTGTTGGGAAGCTTTGTAGGGGAAGTTTGTGTGGTGGCAGGATCCTGAGTGTTCCCGAGGCCGCCCGCGCTCAGCAGGCCCCGTGCCGTGGGGTGTGGGAGCTGCCGGTGCCTGCGCGAGGCGTGCGGGACGCGGCTCTGACTCGGGGTGACGTGACGCCGTGCTCCTGCTGACGTCTCCCGCGTGATGGATGCTCACGGTGCGGCGAGCCGGCTCCGTGCTCTGCTTACGATGGCAGGAGTGGGGATGGGGCTGGGCACTGAGGCCGTGCTGTGCTCCGTGTGCTGCTCGGGGCCGAGGGCAGTGCCCGCGCCGTGCGTCTGCGTCGAGCCGTAGTCTGAAGCGCACCGGGCACGGTGCTGAGCGCGGCACGGGGGCTCAGGAGTTCACCGCCTTTTCTGTTTCTATTCACACGTTCAGCAGCGGCACGGAGGGACACAAATCATTTTCATGTATGCAAAAATAATTTCGAAAATGGTATTAGTCTCAGCAGGTGAGGCCTTTTGTTTCCTCCATGCTTATGTACAAATTCCTGGGGAACACTAAATATTAAATTGAAATAACCCTCCCTTATTATTACACAGCTACGGATTCAATTTAATTCTCTTCAGATAAGGTTTTTCTGGACACATATTTGCAGTTGCCTGTCCTGTAAATACAGCTCAGCCTGCTGCCAGTGCTGTGCTCCTACCTGCTTTTCTGCGGGGAAGGCACACTGTGCTCACACACTTCGGGGCTCTTTGGATGTAGACACTTTCCACGTTGTCATTATGTTTATGGATCAGGAGAGTGCTGCAAGGCGTCCCCCTCCCCCCCCAACTGCCCAGAGAAACGGGTTGATCTCCCCACACAGCCATTCCTTTACTTCGCCACCTGTTTTCAGATCCCAGTTACCAAAGGAGAGGAAATAGGGCCCAGACTGAGCCCGAAGGCGGTGCCTGGGAGCAGTGCCTGCATAGTGCATGGGGCTGAGGCTGGAGGTGCGGGCTGAAATGGGGAGATTTTGCCATGCCTCTTCTGTTATGGCTGGCAAACGAGGTGGGCCCTTAAATTGCATCACTGCCATCTCTATCTCGGAGCCACGCAGGGTTCGGGCATTTGGTGCTGGTGAGTAGCAGCCTCTCGTGGAAAGCACTTCTAAAACCTTTGCTGTCCTTCTCTAATATATACCTCAAAAATACCTCAAAGATTCAGAGGTGAGACTGTGATCATCCAAAGTTTTATGTTTTTTTCTTCACACTGAGGAATTAGTCTCATTTTTAGGAAAATAGATACTTGGTCTAGCTCGCCTAATAAGACTGCCTGCACTGTGTTTAAGTAATAATCATTTATTGTTTAAATACAGTAGAGGCTGTAACAAAATGCTGTCAAGAGCCATCACACTCATTAACCTGCCAGCTAATTAGCCTCCTCCTGCCTGATTGCTGACAAGTTCTTCAATCTGAACCTATCGCTGTTGTGTCAGCGCTGAAGCACCGCGCGAAGTGGAGGAGGGCTCCATTAGATGTTTGCGAACAAAGTCTGTGCATTAAAGGTTTGTTTTCTGCACTCCAACAAATGTTACAGCGTTAATATTCTCAGCTATAATTAAATTGGAAACTCTTAATTATGATAATTAGTGCATTAACCATTTATTTCCTAGCATCACTCAAGGCGAGAGCCAAGGCGACGCGCACTGCTCCATGGCACTGCTGTGCGGGCACAGCTCGGTGCCTCTCCTTCCCCGGGCAGGGCAGCAGAACGAGATGCCAGGGAGACCTGCACCCCAATGGGACCTGGTGCTGGGACACTCCCGAGGGAGGGCAGAGAATGTAAACGTCCTCACCCGGGCAGACGGTGTTGTAGGACAGTGCTCTGTGTCTCTGGAAGGAGCAGAGCAGCTTGCCCTTTCAGCAGCCTCCCCAGATCTGTGATTTTCTCTCTTAGGGAATACAGGAATGTTTCAGTCTCAGTTTACTGCTTTTGATCTTCTGTTCTCATGATAAAACCGATGTGTGAATTGCCATAACACGCGTTAGCGTGCTCCAGCAGCAGGGTGCTCTCTGGTGGCTGTGCACTCCTCTCCCTTGCCTGGTGTCAGATCCCATCCGGGTTTGTGGCTCAGCCCTGCTCTGCTCACACTGCCGTAGTGGGAATGTTTTGGAAATGAAAGCAAGGGCAGTGCTAAATGCTGAACAGCGAAGGCTGGTACTAATCTGAGCTAAACTGGAGACATGAAGATCAAATGAATGTAGGACCAGCTCCCAGCACCGAGGGTGAGTTATCCCAGCGAGACCGGGCGGGAGGTTCTGCTGAGCCCAGAGCACCCGCGAGTGGTGCTGCGCGTGTCCTTGCACGCAGGTGCACCAGGCCAAAGCAAACAGCCCTGCCTGCATCACACACAAGAGAGTCCTTTCGGTCAGCCCTGAGAGCTGTCTCCGGGTACATCGCCGTAGTTCTGGCGAGGAAAGTTCTGCCCTGGTGGCTCTGGTGCAGCGGCAGTTTTTCAGGGGTAGAAATCCTTGCTGCTTTCAAAGGGAGAAAAGGTGTTACCTTGATATGAGCATTTTTTGCCCGCCTCGTGCTTAATAATTCCGTATGTATATAGTAAAAGGGAGATAACCCAAGGCAAATTTAATTTCAGATTGGGTTTTTGCTTAATGTATTATTCATAGTATTATTTATATCATCACTTAGACACATCCCTGGCAATAAACCGAAAACTTAACTTTAACAATAGCGGTCAGCCCTGTTTGGGGGCAGTGGTGGCTGAAGCCTTTGGCTCCGCATCACCACACTGCTGGGATTTAATAAGGGCTGTGGTGTGGGGGAGGGGTACTTAATGAGGGGCTGAGGGGGCTGTTTTGCAGCTTTTTTTTTCCCCCCAACATTTTTGCTGCATGACCTGGTTTTGCATTTTTCTGCATCTCTGTTCGTCTAATTAGGATGTTCTAAAAAGACCTGGACCACTTATTGTACAGAACTGTAGCCTGTGGGTATTTAATAAGGAGCTTTCAGTGGTACATTTGCATCTTTTGCTTGGGGTCTGAATAGCGAATTACCTTAAAGATCATTAGAAGCGCTGCTGTATTGTTAAAATCAGGCCACGATATTCTAATGACAGTTTAAAACTGGAGGCATTCCCCGTAACACAGCTCGCCCCGGCATAATTGCATGTTGCATGGATGACCCCGCTATAATCCGCTGCTTTCCCAGCATCTTCGCAGCGTGCTGCTGGGGCAGGTGGGTTCCCACCCAGACACACAGCCACCTCCGAAGTGCGATGGTAACAACGAGCCCTGTGCTTGTCGTGTGTGACACGCGGCTGTGACACGGTACCCAGAGAAGGGCAGGGCACAGTGGGGCTGAGGCTCGGGGGCTCCACGGTGCTGCAGACCCCTGCCCGCAGCCCCCAGCACGCTGCGCTCTCCCTGCGGCCCCACTCGGGTTCTGTCCCCACTCTTCCCAACATCTTCTGCAGGCAGAGGCTGCATGAGCCTCGTGGCACAGCTTGCGCGTGAAGACTTTCACGTCAGCCGAGCGAGAATGCCCCCGAGGGCTGACCCCACTCCTCGCTACAGAACTGTGTCCTTTCCCAGAGAAGTGAGTGCGTCATTTGGCGTTTCCCAACTTTTGGGTTATTGTGTCCTAGCAACAAAAGTGTGTCCAGGAATCCCTCTGCCGGGCTGGTCATTGCAAGGGTGTGCAGAGACTCCGTGGCCACGGGCCGCCCATCCCCCTCCTTGAGAAGGAAAGCTTTGTGCTCACGGTCAGTAACCATCTCTCATCCAGCTGGAAATGTGGCAGGAGGCTGCCCCACGTCCTTGTGTGCTGCCTGCAGGGTGCAGCCTGCAGGGTGCTGCAGAGCAAGGTGCTGCAGAGCAAGGTGCAGCCTGCAGGGTGTGCAGTGCAGCCTGTGAGGTGCACCCTGCGTGGTGCAGCCCTGGCCGGGCTCTGCCTGGCAGTGCAGCCCCGTGCTGCCTGTCCTCCTCCCTTCTGCCAGCACCGTCAGGTTGGATGTTACAGGAGCCAAAGCCCTTTGTCTTGAGGAAGCTGCTCTGTTTGTTGCTGAGAGGGGTGGCTGGGCAGGGCCTGAGCTTGCACTGTTCCCTGAATAAATAAACCTGAGCAGGGGAAGAAGGGTTCTGGTGAAGTCCCACGCTGAGGAATTGCACCCAGATCTGAGATGCTCGCCCGGTGAATGCCCTCTGATGCTTTCTGAGGTTAAACCTGCCAGGAGCAATCTGGTGCTTTGGTGGAGGAGCTGTTTGTGCAGAGAAGAATTTCTCTTTAAAAAATTCAGTGTAACCAGCATTATTTTTTTCCTCTGGGATCCCAGACAATGAATGCACAGGCCTGTTCATTAATATCAGTTGTCTTCTGCAGGGAGTATCCAGATTTGTCGTGCCAGGTTTTAAATTTTTAATGTATTACCAGTTCTTACGCGGAGCAGGCCTTTTCTTTGTTCTTTTTTGTACTAACACTGTTTTGTATTCAGCCTTGCTCTCGTCTGATCCATCTCTTAGTGTCCCTTATAAAAGCTCTCCCCCGACCAGCTCCTGTTAGGTTTGACAGCGTCTCCGTGTCTTTCTGCAGTTGCCCGCTCCCCATGCTGTTTGTGCCCCGGTGTCTGTGCAGATCGCTGTGGCTGTGGCCATGTTTGTGTCGTGGCTGCCTGGTGGGACCCTGGGTGTGGTGCTGGGGTGGGCAGAGGGCATCTCCATGACTGCTGCCGATGGATGGAGCGTGGGGCCGTCCCTGCTCGTGCTGCTCGGGGCACGTCGTGGTGTGCAGGGTGCCAAGCAGGGCCGTGCCGTGTGCTCTGTGACGAACTGCAGCTCCTAAAAATCATGCTCATAAACATAAATAATTAATGGCATTACAGTTTTTATCATCCTTTTCCTTCCTAGCAGTATTAATAAGTAGCTCGTCTTACAGCAGCACCTGTTAAACCCAAAGCTGTCAGTCTTTATTTTCCCCAGAGAGCCGGAGAGAAATTTGTTATGCAATAATTTCTCCTTTACTTTGTGCTGTGAATTCGGTGTGTTTTCCATTGATCTGTGTGTACACAACACGTGAGCTTTGTGTCCTGTACCGGCTTGTTTCACACACGTTGGGTCACTGCTGGTGGAGCAGCAGCACTGCTGCCTGCAGACAGTGCTCCTCCAGGGGCTCTGCCCTCGTGTGCTCATGGTGCTCGTGGTGCTGGGCTCTGCCCTCGTGTGCTTGTGGTGCTCGTGGTGCTGGGCTCTGCCCTCGTGTGCTTGTGGTGCTCGTGGTGCTGGGCTCTGCCCTCTGCTGCTGCTGTGCACGCCTGGTGCTGCAGTGTGCGGAGGAGCCTGCCTGGCACAGAACGCCTGCACCCCTTGGAAAATTCAGCTCCCATTGCATGTCATGATTTTATGCTTTTATGGAACGGATGAAGGGTGAGGGGGGGATGCTGTGTGGCATGTGCTGGCTGTTCCCAAGCTCTGTGCTGTTGGCTCAGGTGACACTGCCCGGCAGTGTGGGCACAGTGGGACGATGCCCTGGCAGGGGCACGACTGGAGCTGCTCTGTGCTCCATGGGGCAGAGCCCACCAACAGCCCCCAGCGGCTCCTTGAGGAAGAGCACCCACAATTTTAGCACAGGCCCCATTTCTGCTGGGTTTCCTCTCACCGTGCTGTTGCTCTGTGTGGTGCGAGGTGCCAGCAGCTCCACAGTCCAGGAGTGCGTGGGCCTGGAGCTGTGCTCCCTGTGGGAGGAGGCAGTGCTCATTCACGGTGCATCCATGCTGTGCTTGGTGTGTCTGCACTGCTTAGGGGACATCGATGCCTTCAGGCCCGGGGCTGTACCCGTGCTGCTCCCCCATGTTGGCCGCGGGTGCCCAGCTCGGTGCCGTGGCTCCACCTGCTCCATCCCTCTCCTCTTCCTCAGTTTACAGCCCTGGAGTTCCAATTTAATACCCATGCAAAGAGGGCTGCAATAAATCTTGTAGTCAGCATTAAATATTGTTTGTTTTAGCTGCCTTGCACTTCATGTTTCCCCTTTTAAGGGGAGAGCCATTACGAAAGGTTAGATTCACAGTTAGTGGCGCTTTAGCTCTCCCTTTTGAATCAGTGAGGTTGCCGTTTTATTGCTCTCTGACTTGCACTTCGGTGATGAGA
>JALIRH010000028.1:545000-620000 GCA_023055505.1 Callipepla californica brunnescens | reverse complement strand
AACAGGGAAACAATAGCCACCGAGTGTGAGCTTATATGTCAGAAAATACATATATTATCACTGTATTCAAACCAAGAGTAATTTATAAAGGCAGGTGCTGGTAGGAGCAAACATGCTGCCAGCAACCAGAGAGAGCCTTACCCACTGCATGGAGCACAGAGCAGCTCTGACTGCTCGGGCAGCGCCAGGGAATGGGGCTGAGGCTGTGGGCATGTGAGCTGCAGGAGCTGTGCGTGGCTGCACAGAGCTGTCCTTGGCTGAGCTGAGCTGTGCTGTGTTCACGGGGAAAGGTTGGAATTAATGCACAGCTTAATGGCTGTTGGAACCAGTTAATCAACTTCTGGCTTTGCCGTTCCAGTGAGCAGTGAGGCTCACTCAGGGGCAGAACGAGCACTGCATCCCCACCTGTGCACTGTGGCATCTCTGTCTGTGGCTGAGTTCACGCTCATGCTCCCAGGGCTGGATGCTCTGCACACGATGCAGCACTGAGCATTGAGGTGAGTGCGGTGTATCCCGTCCCCTGCTCCAGGGACACGCAGCAGGGCTGTGGTGCCTTCGTCATTGTCTGTACCTGCTCAGTTCCTTCCTCTTGTGCTTCGGGGCCAGTGACTCCTTCAGTCTCCTCCGCAGATGTTGTCTTCTGCATTTCAGCCTTGGAGCATCCACTGTCCATTGTCAGTTTACAGAAGGAGTGTTGGTTTGGAGTGTTAATTTAAGTTTGGATGGGTACGGTCATTCTGGACAGAGCCCTGTGCAGCCCTTGCTCTGTGTGGGGCAGGGCAGCAGGTCCTGGGGGTGGCTGTGGGGCCCAGGTGTCGTCTCCTGCGTGCGGAGCGGTGGGGCCGGGCTCGGAGCTGTGCACAGAGGGGTGCATCGTGTCATCTGTGAACCTCTGAACAGGCAACAGAAATTATTTAAGGAGGTGATGAGACGTTTTTATTATTCCCATGAAATTATATGGAATTATAGTTTTAAATAAAGGTGACAGGTTTAAAAGGTGCATTTCAGCACCAAGTAAACGCTGTGCTCTCTCTCGGGGCTGGGCAGCTGGCTGCACGGGTCCATGCTGCACAGGGTGCCTGGACACCAGGCAGAGCCTGGGCAGAGCCTGCCCTCGCTGAGCAGTGGTGCTGCTGCTCGGGGCTGCCAGGACGGGCACTGCAGCGGGGGGGCACGGCAGTGTCCTCCTGCACAGCTGTGAGGAGGGGAACTGTGCTGGGACGTACGTGGCTGCATCACATCTTCAATGGAAATGTTGATTCGGGAGCCGCAGCTCCGGTGATTTCTGCACAACTGTGATTATTTTTGAACTTTGTTTTCGGCGCTGTTGATGACAGCTTGGCACCGTGCCTGCATGACCTGATTAAACTTACAGATTGTCAGCCTTGATCTATAGGATGCAGAGGAGAATGCTGACTGAGCATCACTTTGGAAATTCTCAATTTAAAACAGAAATTAGATTTAGAGTATTGTTCCCAGCAATGCGGTGCAGAAGCAGTGGTGATTCCAAACAGGCAGCTCGCTCCCTGCGCTGTACGGGGCAGCCCTGACCCCGTGCCTGCCCTGTGCCGCGTTGTGCCGCCCTGTGCTGCCATCTCCTCAGCTCTGCTTCTCATGTGGCCGTTTCTGGGCCGTTGCCTCAATTCTGCCCCATTTTCCCTTCTCTGGGAGCTTTCAGCACAGAGCACCAGTGTGGAGCCAGAGACCACTGCGGCTGTGTGCCTGGTGCCGGCGGAGTGCAGCTCCTCCTGAGCTCTGGGCTTGGAGCAGCAGCCCTTTCCTCGGCCCTTTGTGCCGACACTCAGACTTGCGGGAGCAGAATCCAGCTGGGCAAGTCTCCATTGGAGGGGTGCTGTGCTCAGATCCGTTTGGAAGGAGAAAATTTGTACTTCAAAACCAATTATTCACTTCTGTTTTCCACGTGGTCTTGTGTCTAAACAACATAATGTAGTTGGGATAGTTCCAGCCTTGTGTCCACTGAGATACACCTTGGAAAACTGGAGGGTGATTACGTCTGTCCTCATGTGGATACTCTTTAATATGTACAGAGAAGCGTTTAAAAATTCCGCAGGGTCCTTTAAAAGCAGAAGGAAGACGCTCTGGCTCTTTGTGGGAACAGGTGGGGTTCTGTAGGGTGCTGGGAGCCCATGGGGTTGGTCTGTGCTGCACTCCCACGAGGACAGGGCCGGGCAGGGCGAGGGAGCGGGCAGGGCCATGCGGATGCAAGAAGTACTGACGGTGTTTTCTCTTGTTCTCTCTTTTCTGCCCAAGGTTTGAGCATCCGAGGAGCCCAGGAGGAAGACCCTCCCGATCCCCAGCTAATGAGACTAGACAATATGCTTCTGGCAGAAGGAGTCTCAGGTCCGGAGAAAGGTGGGGGATCGGCGGCAGCAGCTGCAGCCGCAGCAGCCTCTGGAGGGTCTTCAGATAACTCTATTGAACACTCAGATTACAGAGCCAAATTGACCCAGATCAGACAAATCTATCACACAGAGCTGGAGAAATATGAACAGGTCAGACATCAGCCTCTCAGTTGTTTGTGTCCCCGCTGCTGCCCTCACACCTCTGCTTGCCAGTGGCTGGCGCCCAGGGCTCCGGTGGCTCTCCCTGTTCTGGATGCCTGTGCTGCCTGCGAGGGCTGCAGGGCGCATGTTTGCATGCCCAAATCTTCTCTGTTCCCGAGCCAGTGTTCCCCCTTGTGTAGCCAGCCCCGGATGGAGCAGGCTGTGTGTGCCCCTGGGTGGCTCCTCGTGGCCGTGGGGCTGTGCAGTGTGTGCTGTGTGTGTGGTGCTGGCACCTGCAGGGCTGGGGACGCTCCGGTTTCTCCGTGGACAGCTGCACTGGAGCAGAGGGAGTGGGAACTGTGGTGCCGTGAGACCTTTTCAACTCTCTCATGTTTCTGGTGGTGCCTTTGTTTTCCACTCCCAGTGGTGTGGAATGCCTGATAAAGCTGGCAAACCCTAAGCCCACCAGCTCAGTGAAGTCTGGTTTTCTGAGCAGAGCAGGGGAAGCTGTGCCCTTGCCCCTGCCAGTCACAGCACAGTGTCGCTCTGAACAGGCCCAAACCACAGACACGAGGAGGAGTGGTGATAAAACCTCTTGGAGCTGCATGAGCAGAGAACCGTGCACCATGGCCTGTCTGCCTTCTTGCAGCTTCCCCCCTTTGCTGTACAGGGCTGGGTGCCTCTGTGCCAATCTTTCCCCCCTTAAGTGACCCCACTCCACCCCAATGACACTGGTGTCCTGTGGGGCCGCTTGAGCTCTCACACAGTGGTGCCTGGTGCACAGCCTGCAGCCTGACGTGAGGATGGGAGCAGAACTGGGGCTGAAAGCAAATGCAGGTCGGTGCTTACAGCTGTTTCTTGGCTCGTCTCCTTTGCCTCTAATAAGTTTAATGATGTGGGGGAAGCAGTAGCATTTTTAGCCCTGTAGCTCCATTTACAAAGGTTTCAACTGAAATGTCACAGCCATCCGTCCACACCACGGGGAACTTTGGAGGATGCTCGAGTGCTGCTAGGAGAGAGAGAGAGGTGAAGCTGCCCTGAAACATGTTCGCTTCCCCCGTTGATCCTGACACCCAGCAGCGTCTGCTCTACAGAAATATGCTAATTTCCCAGCCCTGCAGCAAACTGTCTGCTGCTCGCCTGTCTCAGCAGCGGAGGGCTCAGCATCGCCGTGTGCCTGCAGCCGAGCCGTGCCAGGAGCAGGGCCACCCCGCTCCCAGCAGGGCAGCTCCCACACCACGACCTTCCTGAAGATGCTCTGCAGATGGAGTTTGACGCTGACGTTTGTTGCCAGCTAGGGGAATGCACTTGGAAAAAAAAAGAAAGGAAAATGGAAAGTGTGTCATGCCATCATGCAGCTCTCCCCTCGCTGTGTGCCAGGAGAGATGGTCGTACACAGGCAGCTCCTTCCATAATTTACAGCTGCTATAATAGAGATGACATATTGAAAGCTATCTTCTATAATTACACTGAAATACATTTTTTTGCTGTAGGCAAAAGTACTGTAAGGGTCCCAGGCCTCCTGGAGCAGCTGGGAACCTGCTCTCTGAGTTCACAGATGTCTTCTGGATTCACCCCAAATTGGGGTGAAGTGTGGCTGCTGGGAAGACACCACCACCCCCTCCAAGCACTGTGGCACCGTGCAGCTGCGGAGTGTCTGGGGCTGTTCCTTCTCCTTCCCTCGTGCTCGCCTTGATGAAGCGTTAAGGCTCGCAGAAGCATCCTCCACTCCTACAAGGTTTCTGAGCAGGTTAACAAGGCCATCACTTATAACCTGACATTATTAATAATGTCTCAGGCACCAAGCAGGGGCCTGAAAAATAGCACTGAAAGAGGGATCAAGTAGCTCGGACGTTATAAATAAACAAGAGAAAACAAGACAGAGCATCGGCAGCGTCTGAGCGCTTCCACTCGGCTGTGCTGCAGGAGTGCCACAGATGGGAGATGCTGGGTGAACAAATTAAACACAGACCCTTTGCAGAGCTGAAACCAAATGAAGGCTTGTCCAGCGATGTAAGGAAATTCAGGGAGAGGTTTTTGCTTCTTCGGCTTCAAAGCAGCTGATCTTTTACATCTGTGGAGAAGTACTTTTCATAGAATAGAAATGCTGGAAAACACTTCTAAGTAACAGTTACCATTTGAATAGTAGTTTGGAAATGAATTCCCTGAGCCCACAAATAGCAGCCGTGTGTGAGCTCCGTGCCCGAAGCGTTTCTCCAGTGCCTGAGACCTCAGTTCAGCAGCACTGCCCAGACAGCCTGAGCCCCAGCACCTCAGGAAGGCCGTGGCTGCACTGGTGCATCGCTGAGCAGATGACCAAACCTGATCCCGTTGCCAGCAGTCAGATGGCCAAAGCAGAGATGGGCTCAGGGCTCCCACAGCGAGCAGGCAGATGCAGCAGGAGAGGCCGACACCCCGGGCGTCCCATGCTGGAGCTGCAGCCCCAGTGCAGGGAGATCTGCAGTGGGATGGGGAGCAGGAGGGCACCCGGCACTGCCCCGCTCTGTGCTGTGCGTGGCATGGAGGGGTCCAGGCAGGATCCTTCTTTTGGTGTGAGTGGGGACAGCGGGCAGCGGGAACGGGCATGCTGTGGCAGCTCGGGTAGCACGAAGCATCCAACCAGCAAGGAAGGAAAGTCAGCGTGGCCATCGTGGGTCAGACGGGGCGGATACCTGCAGCTGGAGCCCAGGCTGAGCAGTGCTGCCCTGGTGGGGTGCTGCCCCGGCCCGGCGGTGTGGTGGGGACGTGGATCAGCCTGTAGTTTGCTTTCAGTAGTGTAAAGAAAAAAAATCACTTTGCCTGAAGTGTATGCATCTTTCTTAAGGGTGTACCCAGATTTTAATTATCTAAATGTAAATACTTAACGAATTTTACTTAGAGTAATGAGCTAAAGTGCACACTACATAAATGAGATGTTCTAATTAATCATGTATGAACTACTGGTTTAAAGAAAAGCTATGTGAATTCTGCGAATGTTGGGCTATTGCCAAATTGCTAATCAGCATTTGCATTCATAGATGGCTTCACTTAATAAGTTGTGAGACGTTCAGCAAATGTTATAGGAAATTATGAGTTTTTAGATGCATAAACTTTTCACTTTTAACTCTTTCTCTCACACCAGCCATTGAAATGCAGGAGAATTGCTGAACGTATAACTGTAAGGCAGATCATAGAATGATAGAATGGCATCATTTGGAAGGGACCTTAAAGATCACGTTGTTTCAACCCTCCTGTCATGGGCAGGGTTGCCAACCACTAGAGACTGTAATGATATTTCTAACCTTGGCTTTAGAAGAAAAAGCTGAGCTGGAATCAGGCAGATACCTAATGCACATGGTCTGATCGTAGGCTGGATGCACAGAGTGAAGTCCTTCAGCCTTGTTTGGAACTCTGCAGTGCACGACGAGGGCTCCTCGTGCCAACACTGTGTGCCCCCCTCTGCCTGAGGGGCACTGTGGGGCTGAGGGCTGTGTGCCCTCGGCCCCATCCCCACTGCGCTCCAACTCTGTGCCAGCAAACCTGGGGCTGCACTGCCACGCTCCAGGCAGGCAGCAGGCCCAGGGTTTGTTTTCGAAAGAGATAAAGGAGGCATAAATCAGCATAGTTTGTGGCAGCTTGCAGCCTGCGTGGGGGGAAGCTGGGATGCCAGCGTGACAGCCACTTGGTCACGCAGAGCTCAGATCGGCACAGCCTAGTGATGATGCAGCCTGCAGAAGTTTATATCATCGTGTCCTTTCGCCCGCGTAGTCTGGGGCTGGTGATGGATGGCTGCTGCAGCCTCCCCTCCCCAGCGCCGGGCCGGGCACGGCCGGGCTGTGACGCTGCGTGCAGGAGGGGGCTGCACAGGACTGCTCCAGTGGGTTTGAATTCCCCAACCTTCTGCAGGGAGTGAAACCCTCCCGTGCTGCCTGCCTGCATTCAGTACCCTGGATGTGCTGGCTGCCAGCAGATTCTGCTCCTGCATCTGAGCGTGTGCCCAGCCCCACTCACAGCCCCCGGCCACTTACTGGTGCCTCCCAGGTCCACTCCCATCGGATGGGAAGGGATAAGGGCAAGGAGGAACCATGCAGTGCTGGCTGCTGCCGGCTGCGTGCAGTCTGCTCCCATGGCTGTGTGTGGGGATGGGGCTGTGTGAGGGTTTGCATGCTTGCTGGGTGGCACAAAGCAATTTCTAAGCCTCTCCTTCCTTCCTTTGCAGGCATGTAATGAGTTTACCACACATGTGATGAACCTGCTCAGAGAACAGAGCCGAACGCGTCCCATTTCTCCTAAGGAGATTGAAAGGATGGTGGGCATCATTCATCGAAAATTCAGCTCCATCCAGATGCAGCTCAAGCAAAGTACTTGTGAAGCAGTCATGATTTTAAGATCGAGGTTCCTCGATGCCAGGTAAGGCTGAAACAACTGCCCCTGCTCTTGCTGGGATGGAGGGGCTGCTGCTGGCAGTGTTTGTGCCGAGCGCTGTTCCATCAGTGCAGTTTGTTTAAATGGCTGCAGGTAGCAGCATCTCCCAGCATAGGGCCATATCCATCCCCACAGCACAGCCAGGTTACCTGGGAGCAGCATGAGGCTGGCTCTGAGTTAGCGGCTGCCTGCACCTGAGGTAAGAAAGATGTGGCTTCCAAAGGCCAGATCTGCTGGCCCCTGTCCCAACAAGCTGTCACTTGAGTAGGGTAGGTGTTGGCAAAATAGGGGCTAACAGCCTGGTTTGCTGGGGTGCCCCAGGAAGGTGAGATGCTGCCCCAGCACTGTCCCCGCTGCAGGAGCCTGGCAGCTGGCTGAGCCCTGCAGTGCAGGGAGGGCCCACATGGAGCCTGCCGTTAGCAACCAGTGCCTGCTTCACACCTGAAAGCTGTGAGGAGCTAAACAAGAGCAAAATAATTTTATTAACAAGGAGGTCACTGGCAGGTGTGGCAAATTAGGGTAATTACAAACAGTTGGAGGAAACGTCTATGGAGAGCTCCAGTAACTGCAAAAGGTAAAGCTTGCAGATGCACATTTTAAAGTGATTTCTTTAAAAAGGAGGAAGGTAAATAAGGCAAAATGAGTGGAAGCACAGTAATGAGATAAATGCAGCTCTAGGGAGAGTCTGCCTGCTCCAGGATACGGCGTCGTTAGCAGCACTGTGATGCTCCTGGAAGAGAGCACTGGGGATTGCTGCTCGGCTGCCTGCTGGCCTGCAGCGCTGCCAGTGATTGCAGCTGGCCTGGAGGGGAGGGAGCTCTGACAGAATGTCTAACTGGAGACTGCAAGGAGCTCTCGGGGTGGCAAGCAGTGTGCCTCAGCATGGAGGAAGACAGCTGTGCAGGTGCTGCTGCCGTGGCCCTTAGGGTGGGCAGACCATGGCCTGTACCTCAGAGTGCTTCAGCAGTGTTTGCAGGCTGCTTGGCTCCCTGAGCGCGGGATGAGGATGTGGCATGCAGGTGGCCCTGCTGTGCACACCCCAGCCCTGGCTGAGTGGGTGAAGGGAAGGGGCTTGGTGACCCTGGTAGGGTCAAAGCTGCAGCCCTCAGCACGGTGACAGCTGGGGCTGTGGGGGTGGCTGCACGGTGTGTGCTGTCCTGCTGGAGCTCTGTTGGCATTGGAGCAGCCGTTGTTTCCTTTTCTCATTTCAGAAGGAAAAGACGCAACTTCAGTAAACAAGCCACAGAAATATTGAACGAGTATTTTTACTCCCACCTCAGTAACCCTTACCCCAGTGAAGAAGCCAAAGAAGAGCTGGCAAAGAAGTGCAGCATCACGGTATCGCAGGTGGGCGGCAGGGGAGCGCGGCCCCCTTCCCCGGGCAAACTGCCCCAGCTCAGGGTGGGCTTCGGTGGGGGCTGGCAGCGTGTGCCCTGTGCTCTGTCCGGATCCTTTTGGCTCTCTTACTGACCACGAATGGATTCAGGGCTCAGCAGGGGAGCAGGGCACGGCTGAGTGCTGCTGGTTGGGGCGAGCTGTCTGTGTGAGGTGGTGGAAATAAAGGGAGAAATGTGGAAGCGGCAACATCCTGCTTGCCATCAGATTGCACTGTACAGTCAGAGCTCTTCCTAGCTGAGCCTTATTGTCTCTATTGTTATGAATTTGTTACAACTTTCCATTATTTCAGGGAAACCCAGTTTATTGACAAACATATAATCTATCTCTATAGATCAGAATTTCTTTGATTAGTTGATGTCGTTTCTCTAAGCCAGGCAGACATGCAGCCTCTTGATATTGCTGAAGTGACACGAGTGGTTTCTCTGTAGCAAAAGTGAATCAGAAAGATTAACTCATTTCATCTTGTATAATGGATGCTACTATAAAGTTAATGCAAGAAAAACAACATCTCTCTAATCAGAGGAGCTTAATTCCATGGGCTGGGGCTGTTTTGGTCAAAATATCCGTGCAGTTCTGAGCTGGGTCCTCACAGCGATGCTCAGGCTGATGGCACCAATACATCAAACTTTGATCCGCTGTTCCTTCACCAGTTTAAAAAGAGAAATAACGCATTGCATTTCTTGTGGCCTGTATGCTTGACAGAAAGCCAAAATAATCCCACAGCAAATCTGGCACGCACAGCTTGGGAGAGGTTGTGCTTGGGTGGCAGAAGAGGAAGTTCACCAGCAGTGTCCCTGTTGTGCAGCTGTCCCATGGCAGGGCTGCATGCCATCTCCTCCCAGCTCCGTCAGCTCTGCTTATCAATATTTCAGGTCCTTTAGAGGAACAACGCCTGCGGCGAGTGTGTTAACTATTAATGATTGCAGGCTTCAGTATTGGCATTATTAGCAGCACAACCTTTAGCTTTATAATTAAGACTTGAGTTGAGATTTACTTTATAATTCTCCCTTGAATCCATGAAAAATTCAGGTTCTTTATTGAAGACTTTCAAATGAAATCTTCTGTGAGAAAGGCCACTCAGCTCCCCAAAATCTGATCTTACTTAATGAACTTAGTTTGTACTTCTGATGGCACATTCTCTAGCACAACCATCCTCTGCTGTGAGAGGCCAGCAGAGAGCTGTGCCTTGCTTGCTCCTCAGCGTGCAGCACGCCCTGCACTCCTGCTGGATGAGAAGGGTGTGTGCCCAGTGAAGGTAAGGGGTGGAGGTGGGAGCAGTTTCTCCCAGTCCACTTACAACTGGCTGAGGTGATGTGCAGAAATTTTGTTTTTCCTCCTGGAGAGTGCTCTCAGTAAGAAGGAAGCAGATGTTGCTCCACTGAGCCTCCTGCATGGGCAGAAAATGGTGTTTGCAGCCCATAGAGCCTCCTTTGGGAAGACTCTGCACAGAACTTGCTTTCTCTCAGGTTTCTCCTTTGTCACTGCTAGCATCACACAAGCAACTGCAGCCCAGCAGACAGCTCTGGGCAGCTCTGCCAGCCCACAGGTATCACTGCAACTCTCCCAAATTCCTGGAGCCAGCCAAACAGCTGTAGAGTGCAGGAGGACCCGTGCAGCTTGGTGCACAGCCAGGTCTCATTGCTGATTTCAGCCTTTTTGGCTCAGTATGGCTTATTGCAGTTCCTCCAGTAAGTGGTGTTTGAAAAATCCCCCCACAGGAGCCAAGGTGGCTTGCTGTGTAGTTAGGAGAGCCAACACCATCAACATGAAGTTGGAGAACACAGAAATCAGCTCTGCTGGCACGGTGTAATCAGGGAAAACACACATACTGTGCTGGAGAGCACAGCACACCTGCTGAAGAGATGCTTTGTGTCCAGCCAGGAGCCAGAGAGCTGTGTGTGGCAGAGGAGGCAGTGATCCTGGAGAGTGGGCAGATAAAAAGCTAGACCTAGATAGGGCTGAGGAGGCTGAAGGAAATGAGATGGAGCATTTGAGAAACCATAACTGATCGCTTCTAGTGCTAATAGATCTGATTGCTTTCTTAATTGGCTATTTGATAAGATTTAATGTATATGTTGTAGAATGAAATAAAAGGCAGGCAGATGGTCCAAAGAGTAGCAGCAGCAGTCAGCCTGTAATGTGAATATAGGTTTGCCTCTTTAATATTTGATACCGGCATGAATTAGTTGTTCCCTGAATCCATTAGGAAGCCTGGGTGAGTGATGGGAGTAGCTGCATTGCCTCCTCTGTACCACTCTGCACATCCTGAGCTTTGAAAGGCGACATTTCCCAACCTAAGTGTAAGGACAGCATTAACCCTGAATGAAGCGCTGACAACATCTGCCAGCAGTGCAGGTCTGGGGCAATGGCTGAAGCTTCCATCCTGCAAGGAGTGTCTAAATGGCTGGAAGGAAATGGGAAGGTCGGAGCACCAGGCAACGTGTCACCTAACGGGAGAGGAGCGTGCAGTGAGAGGGGCTGTGCCTCTGATCAGCTGCTTACTTGAGCTCCTGATAGATCTGCTTTCACCACTAGATAAATGTGGATACTGTGGCTGTCCTGCTCTTTAATTTTTCTGAGGCATTTCCAAAGGCCGTATGGCAAGGATGCAGGATTAGTAGATATTCACTAGGTCAGACTGGGCTTGTCTTTCTTTGTACTGAGAAATGTATATATTTTTGAGGCCATCTAGCAGAAAAGCTCTGAGCGTGCACTGTAAAATAGCATAGTGCACACTGCTCTAGTGCTTGGCAGCAAAAGTCAGGGGATACGATCCAGAAATCAGGGGTAAATTGAGCAGTCATTTAAAATACTGGCAGCAGGAGCATCACCTGGGATGAGCAATGGCATCCAAGCGAGTGACTGAGCTGCACCTTGCACCGAGTTTCTATGGGAAGTCTCTAAGCAGATACGTTTCCAGTCCTGACCAGGAGTCCATCTGACATTGCCTTGCCTGGCTCTGTGCCCGAGCTGCCTCCCTGCCTATGGGGGCCCTGGAGGTGCAAAGAGCTGGGAAATGAGAAGGGGAAAAGCAGCTAACCGTTGGCTTTCCAAACTCCTGGAGGTTTCTGTTTGTGTTTGATGAAGAAGCGTGGTCCTTTTTCTGCCTGAGCTGGGCTTCCCATGCAGCCTCTCCTAACAATGATGACTTGTACTGTCAGTGTCTGAGGAATGCTGGGGGCAGATTCACAGCGGAACATTTTCTCCCTCAAACACTTAATTAGTGAGAATTTTGGATCCCCCCCCCCCCCCCCCCCCCCCCCCCCCAGTTAAGCAGCTGATGGAATCCTTGCTGCCACGGCACTTGACTGAGCTGCGAAGAAACTTGTCTCCCAGAATTGTTTGGTTGGAGGTGGGAGATGGATGGTTTTAGTTTTGGTGCTGGTGTTTAAAATACTGTGTGGGGAAGGTGTTTCAAGAAAAGCATAAAGGCAAACTATTTATTAAGATGAACACCTCACACAATTTCATTTTAAGAGTATGGAAAAGGTAATTCTAGGGAAAAAAAATGTCCTTAACAGAACATTGTTGGCTGTAATTTAGAAGCACCCGATCAGCACGTGTTCGCGGGAGATAAACTGTATCATCTGTTCTCTCCGCGCCATGGCTGCGAGGCTGATGCTTTATACTTTTGCAGATGAGTCTCTTTCAGGGTGTCATGAACAACTATCAGTCTATCATATGAGCTATAGAAAGGGCATAGTCGTTGCTGAAAGCATGTCAGTGGATTACAGCAATAAAATTTTTCACTGCTTCAAACAGAAGAAGAATGCTCCTGACAAGAGAGTGTATTTAAAAATCCTTTATGGAGGAGCACAGGAGCTGTGGCTCAGCATCGTGCCTGGCTCTGTGCTGCCATGGTCCGCGCGCTGACGTGGAGAGCTGCAGATTTATGGGCTCTTACCCTTGACTTCATTTGGGAAGCAAGGGAAAAAAGATGCAGGCTTAAATAAATAGCTCCTGGATGGAAGGTGGTTGGCTTTGGAACAGGCACCGTAATTGTGCCGTGCTTATTTGCTCTGTTTTCTGTCATTTGGGTGGGTACAGAATGCAAGCAGTGCTACAAACCCTTGGAAACGTGATGGAAAATTTCTGAAATCCTTAATATTTAGTTCACTAATTTCAGCATGATGTTCTTGTGTCAGCTGGCTCTGTGCGGAGTGCGGGCAGTGCTGACACAAAAGGCAGGCGGGTCCCATCCCACACCCCCAGCCCACGCCAGGCATCGTGGCACTTCAACAGGAGTTCAGGATGTGTGGCATGGGAGCACTGAGCCCTGTGGCCGGGGAGCAAAGGAAAGGGCACAGGGCTGTGATGTCCCTGCTGGAGGGGCTGTGCTTACGCAGCCCGGGCTGCTGTGCTTTGGTCTCAGAAAGAGTATAACGTTTGTGGATATTCATTTAGATGTGGTATATGGGTTAAACATAACGTACGATTGCTGCTCCTCTCATTGCTTCCAATTAAACCTTGCTTGTTAGTTTAACCTCTAGGTAATCCCATCAAACAATTGATGTCAAGGAAACACTGCCCACAGTGGCTCTGGATGAGTGGCCATTAATTTTAATTGCCTTGATATTAAAGATTAAGAAGTATTGGGACTAGCAGAATGGAAACGATCTGATGTCAAGCAAATCCACTCGATGAGGCTTCCCCAGGCTGCTGGTGATATTAAAATTTTACTGTGAGAATTAAATAAACCTTTATTAGTGATGGCTGTTGTTTGATTGGTCCACGGGTGTGCATAAACAGAGGGATCTCGTGCACATCCATGGACAATAGTTGATGCACAGAGATTCCTCAATTATGAAACTGTTAATAAAGCATAATCTGATTGTCCACAATAATTATTTGCTAGGTTTCATTAATGCATTATTGCTTCTCTGACTGACAAGATAAATATTAAGTGCAATATGCAGGATACAGTGCAGTATGCACAGCACTGCCTAGGGAAGAGAATGTATAGGGTGCCCATCTTGAGTTCTGGTTAAAAGCTGAATGCTTTTTGTTGATGGTGTAAGATGCTGCAGCTGTGTAATGCATGGGGCCTGGGGCAGGGCCTTGCTGGGTGCTGCAGTGCACTCCTGGCCATTTCAGAGGAGCTGCAGTGGGATGTGGGAGCAGCCCAGTGTCACTGTGTGCCATGCAGTGTGGGGTTCTGGTCCCTCGCTGCAGGGCACAGCTAATCACCACTTGTGTTGTTACCAGTCCCCTCCCCGCTACCCCTGTCTCCTTACAGATGCTTTTTTGTCTGGGCAGCTTTGGCTGTTGCCTGCGTTACAAACCGAGGCTGTTCAGCTTTGTTGTAGTGCTGAAGTTAAACAAAGGCACTGGGAAACCACTGCAGGATCTTTTCTGAGCTGCTCCAGCTGTGACCTCTGCGCGGGTTAATGGCCGTGCCCTGGCAGCCGCCTTGGGTTCAGTACAGTATCTTCAAAGGGAGATGACAAAGTGACTTTTCAGCCATTATTGATTTATATGATTCCTTTCATTTCCAGCCTACCAAGCACAGCTCTAGGTGTGGGCTGCCAAGGTTGTTCTGCCCCCAAAATAAAGAACAATTTAAAGCAGTGTCTGCGTGCTCAGCCGCCGGGCACCTCGCTCTGTGCCGCAGCTCCGCAGCCTCACACTGCCCTCGTGGACAGATGGCAGTGCTGGCGGGGGACAGCAGGCTCCAACATCTGCGTGGTCACCCCTTGGCCATCAGTTTGCCCATGGACAAGCAGAACTAGATCAGACTCGTACTCACTCTCGTGTTTAAGCGATCCCTGGTTGTTGCCGCGTGCCTGGCGGGCGCGGGCTGGGGCTGAGGCTCTGGGGTTGGTTGGATCGAATGCGGTGTTCCAAAGCGCTGTGTTGGGTCGGAGGCTTTGAGTCCTTCACTCTGCCCCTCCTCTCCCCACCGCAGGTCTCCAACTGGTTTGGCAATAAGAGAATCAGGTACAAGAAGAACATTGGCAAGTTCCAGGAAGAAGCCAATCTCTACGCAGCGAAGACGGCGGTGACCGCAGCGCACGCCGTGGCCGCGGCCGTCCAGAACAACCAGACCAACTCCCCCACCACGCCCAACTCCGGTGCGTAGCAGCGCGCGCCGGGGCAGCGAGCTCGGCGGGGCTGAGCCCTGCAGCCGTGGCAGCAGTGCCTGGCAGCGGGGCCGAGCTGCAGCTCCCGCCCTGGGCTGCCTTGCTCTCGCAGTGTCTGTGCTTCTGCTGTTTGAAGCGTTTTCTGATTCCGTGAAAATCACAGCAAACAAAGCGAGGCGGAGCGCTCAAGCCTGTGTCTGTAGAGCTGTTATGTTCAGCGTCAAGATCAGAACATAAGAACAGAACAGGGATATTTTAGCATGCGCTAATTAAAATTTAAACTCTGGGTTGCTTGAAAAGGGGTTGATATTGTATATAAAAATCTAGGGACGCAGCTTTTATTCCAGAGTCTAACCACATCTTCTTCTGTAGTGTTTAAAAACTGTCTCGCTAGTGCACTGTTGGCACGTTGCAAATCTGAGCACTAAGTTAGCAGAGGGAGCATCTAAAGAGGAAATCGCTTTGGGGCTCCCAGGTTTCTACAAAGCACAGACGTATTTGGCACTATTTACAGTGAAGTTTTGCCACAGCATAATCGTAGACAGCTTTTTAAGGGTGTAAAGATCCATGGGGGAAAAAAGCCTTTAATCAAAGGAAAGTAAGAGAAAAGTTCCTCCTCTGTTGATAGCAGATCAGCTCATTAGAAATTTCCGGGCACTTCCTTTTGGAGGAGACGGCAAACACGGGTCCTAAGTTCATTTTTCAGAGCGTTTAGCAGCAGTGTTTCAGGATGAAGGGATCCACCAGAGGAGAGCACTTGGCCCTGACTCCTCTGTGTGTGTGTGGGAGCTGTCCCAGTGGGAAGGCGGCCCTGGGCTCTGGTGGGTGCCCCCATTTCCCCGGTGTGGATTTGCAGAGCACTGCTCAGTGCCGTGGGGAGGAGCAGTGCAGGTCCCCGTGCTGCTCAGCCCACCTTGCCCTGCTGTGGGTCAGGAGCGTGGTCTGTGTCGGGCACTGCCTTTCCTTCTTGTTTCCTTTCTTCTTCTCCTTCCCCTGCGCTGAGGTCTTTGGGGTTATATATTTGTAGCTCTCTGTTATTCAGCTACCTAACTCTTTCCTTTCCAGGTTCTTCTGGTTCTTTTAACCTCCCAAATTCTGGGGACATGTTCATGAACATGCAGAGTCTGAATGGGGATTCTTACCAGGGGTCCCAAGTCGGAGCCAATGTGCAGTCACAGGTAGGAGAAATGCCCCACAGTAGGGCCTTTCTAGCAGGGTAGGGTTTGGGCTAAAAATTCCACCTTACTCTGGCTCTATTATATGGTCTGTGCCTCGCTGCAGAGTGGAGGCTGCATATTTCTGAACATGACCTATTCTTACCCCGGCACTGAATTTCACAAATATGAAGGAAAGAGTGATTTTTTCTGATTGAAACTTGAAGCTTTGTGAATGCATTCGGCTCTGGCTTGAGCTCATGGAATGGGATTGGGTGCATCTGACTTCCATGGACACCGTAATTCCAGTGAATTTTCTTTCTTTTTTCCTTTTCTTTTTTCCTTTTTTTTTTTTTTTTAACTTCTTTATTTTTTTCCCCTTAATGTCTTTGTTTCATTTATTGGACAAACCTTTATTTGTGTATTTGTTTGAATGTCAGAACACATCTCACTGAGCTATTAAGATACAAGTTACTCTCAGTCCCTTTTCCAGTCCTTTCACACGGGGCTTTATGTGTTCCATAATCTTTTCCCATACCTGCACGCACATCCAAACATATAAATATGCACAGCACTTTGCTGCAGACACTTAAGCAGGACCTGTGGGATGCACTGCTGTGAGGAAGTTATTGTTTGGCTGCTGCGAGAAGCAAAGATGTATGGCTTTTAACATGCAAGGATTTGTTGAAATTCTGCCAGTCATTCCTGATTGATAAATTTGCCTTTCATAGAAGATGCTAAACCCTTTTGGCTCACATAATTCAAAATGTTGCCTATTGTAAGTGATGATGTTTTAATAGATTTGGAATGATGAATTTTGTTTCCTCTTACTTTAAGGTGGATACCCTGCGTCATGTTATCAATCAGACGGGAGGATACAATGATGGCTTGGGAGGAAATTCACTGTACAGTCCACATAATTTAAATGTGAGTACCCAGGGGAACAGTAGTTTGGAGAGCCATAAGCACCGTGTCAGGTAAATGCAGTCATTAATACATGTATTAATTGCTCTTGCGATAGCATTTTTTAACATTGCATCTTTGGAGATGAATGACAAAATGGGCGTTGGTTGTGTAGGAAGGGAAAATGCCTCTTGCCATCACTGTGAGAGTTGGGTTTTGTATTTTCCTGCGTGATGAGTTAAAAAGTGATAGCCTTGGAGAGAAGGCTCTCGTTCTTTGCAGAGGTGGTCAGATCACTGTGCTCGTGTCTGTTACTGTCTGCAGGCAGACGTCAGCACTGCCCTTCTGGTACACTTTTAGGCATTTCAAGGGTGCACATTTTTCCTGTGTTTGAGAAGCGCTTTTGGCCTTGTTACTTGAAAAAGAGAGAGTAGTAAGCCTGGAAGCAGATGCTGGTGCATTGAGGGCTGGCAGGATGCACTGTGCTCGATGTCGCAGCTCTCGCTGTGGCCGCTGGGATCGGAGGTGCTCGGAGCTGAGCCCTGCAGCACTGCACACTGCCAGGACAGCCCAAGGCCGGGGCTGTTCTGCTGCTCACAGCCTGCAGTCAGACGCGTCCCGGGGCAGCAGCCTCTGTGCTGAAGGCTCCACCGGAATTGTATTCGTCCCTCGTGTTCAACGTCCTCTTCTCGTTTACCGCTTTAAAAATGAACGCTGAATGTATTTCCTTCCAGGCAGCTTTCATTTGTTCTCCTCTTATTCCCAAAGTTTGAAATGACTGCAGAGAGAGCTCTGTCCGGGCAGTGCCTCTCCCATCCCAGGGCAGCTCTGCACACACTGCTGTGTGGGCTCACAGCAGGGCGAGGTGCAGCCGTGGGGATGGCAGCCCTTCCTCTTTTAGGGTTTCCACTTGCCACGGGAGTAAATATTAATGATTTAAAATGTGATTGAAGATGTTCAATTGTAAAGGGAAAAAAGTACCATTAAATACTCAAATCTTTTACATTTGAAATGTCAAATCTTTCTTTTTGGGTTTATAAATAACTCATAATAACCCACAACAAACCATATAAAAAGCCTTTTAGTTGCATTTCTCCTTTTTCATTTAAGTGTTTTGAAATGCTTCAGAGAATTTGCGATATCCTTATCAACATGATAAAATATGAAACTGTGATTGCCTGCAGCATTTTACAGACATGAATTCCATCTTCACTGATGAGGCCTGATAAGGCGCTGTTGTATAATACAGTGCATAATCTCAAACCACCAGAGTAAGGATTAATTTATTTGAAAAAAAGAATGCTTGCTGACAACCTCTCCTCCAGCTGCCAAGCCGAGTAAAAATATTGTACATTTGTTGTTTATAAATTTGGGTAAAAGAGGAATGATGTTTACTTCAGATGGAATATCTTTAGACTCATATCTGCACTAGAGTTTTTCTTTCTCTAAGTAGATTTTCGTATCTTTAAAAAATAGAAGGAAATCAGAGGTACCTCCGCACGCGCTGTGCATTGCCAGCCCGTGTCTGAGCAGCTGAGCATCTTAAACCATGTGCTGAGGCTTCAGCCTTAATGTGATTGCGGGTCGGTACTGCCATTAATTTTACTTAAGGGAGCACAAACTCAAACCTTAGGATTTGTCACGATAAGGGCTGCTCTGTTTGCTGTTTTTCATCTGCACAGGAGACAATTAGCAGGCCGTGTGCTCCTCCTCACGGTGCCGCAGCGGTGCGGGGCAGCCCCTGGGCCCAGCAGGCACAGCAGCCCCGCCAAGGCTGCGGGTGTGGGGGGGCAGCTCCCCGTCACTTCCACTCAGCCTCCCCCCACTCACGAGCCCCGCGCCGCCCTCCTCCTGACTGACACCAAAATACGTAGCGACAAGCTGTCTGCCACAGCAGAAATCTGATCAGACATTGATTTCAGCAATTGCCTCTATGGGCCGAGACATAAGGCAAATTTGTTTCTGAGCACTGCTGTTGCTGATGCAGGTCTAACGCGGGAGGGCTGGCGGCGAGCGGAGCGCGGAGCGGCAGCCGCTGTGGGGCTGAGCTGTGGGGCTGAGCTGTGGGTGACTGGCAGAGGGTTTGAGGGCCCATTCCTGCCCCTGCCCACACCGCTCTGGGGCTCAGAGGGACCTGGGATCTGAGGTGTAGAAAGGTGACTCCAAGCTTCGGAGTTGGGAGGAGAGAGGGCATTCAGCACAGTAGCCCCAGAACCATTTTCTCAGGAAAAATAATCCAAAGCGTGGGCTGCAGAGCTGCACCTCGTTACGGTGAGAATGGAGATGCAGAAGTGCTGGCTCTGCGGCCAGCACCTGGCGCTGGGGCACCCGGGCACGCGTAGCTCTCACACGGCACCGTGGTTTCCTCCTCAAACTGCGAGCACGGGGAGATGAGGATAAGCTCTTTCCCGGAGCATCTCCCCCAGCTCTGGCCTTGCCACTCTGTTACTTTCAGTGCACGATATAATTAATATGCGTAATTGCATCAATTGAATTGTTTTTCCCTTTTCAGGCTAATGGAGGCTGGCAGGACGCAACTACTCCATCTTCTGTGACTTCCCCTACAGAAGGGCCGGGAAGTGTGCACTCTGATACCTCTAACTAATCTCCTAGCAACACCTTTTCCCTGAGCTGATGCCTTGATTAGCGCATTCAGAGTCACAGGAGAAAAAGGAAAGAATTCTTTTGTAGCCGACCACCTACAGCTTTACTGTAAAACCTTGTCTTACTAAAAACTTGGTACATCTGTTTTTTAAAGGTATCATAATCATTTGTATTTATACTTAAAACACACAATATTAAAAAGCACTTTATCCAATTGGGCCAAGGTTTAGCATTGTTTATAGCCCTGTAACTATTTTATCATAATTTATTACCCGCGATTTTAACAGTGTTGGTCTAACAGTTGCCCATTGCTTGGCCTTAAGGGTAAAAGTACAGCACGAGCTCAACCTCATAGCGAGCGCGGCCGAAGGGACGGGCGCGTCCCATGGGAGGTCAGCGACTGACGGACTTCGGTTGCGTTTAATCCTTTCACCTCTCTCCTGGAGTTGGAATAAAAAGCTGTTTGGTTCTTTCAGTTAACAACGGTTGTGTTTAAGAATCCTTCTTCGTCACGTTTTTGTTGCGATCTGTTGCTTTAGAAGTTAGGTTGGACGCCAGGAGCATCTTTCCTTGCTGGCCGCCGGGACCCCCGCCTGCTCTGCGCAGTGCCCCGAGGAGCCCAAGGTGGTGCTGGGTTTTACAGTACGAGTAGGTGCTGCACTGCTGGGCAGCCAACCAACCAACCAACAAAAAGGAAACGCGAAGGAAAAGCACCGTTCCATGGATTGTTGTACATAGTGTAGCAAAAGAGTATTTATACATCTCACCAATCAGAACACAGCTTTATTACCTCATGCGAACTCATACGAACCAATAGACTTTCAACATGTTCTGTAGCTTAGAGTGCTCACTTACTACCTCTGAACGATACTCACGCTGTAGTTTGTCTCTTTCTTAACTTTTTGCATCCTGTAATTAACTCTTTGTTTCCCTCATGAATTGTAATGTACATTGTAATCTTTTAAAAGAATCAGGGTTGCGTTGGCAACTTTTAAAGGAGCTGAAGTGGAAACGTTGGGTTTTAGGTTTAACAGAACAGTGAAACTGTTGTAAATACTGAGAAACATTTTGAATGTTCTTCATCTTGTTACTACTCCACGCAAAAAACACAATTGTAATGCATACAGACTTCAGTATGGGTACTGTACATTCACCCTGTGTAACAGGGCGCCCTCTCCTTCTCTCTTTTGTATTGTATGCGATTCTGAACTGATTGAGTCATGAAAATAATTTGTGGCAGTGATTCTAATGTATTAAAACGTTTCGTGTTACTTTCTAACTGGATTACACCCTGGATTGAGAAGTCTTCCTCGTGGTAGTTCTATGTAGTTTCAAACATGAATAAACTTTTTGCTTTCATGATCCAACATTGATGTAATTTCTTCCAGCTCAGCTGAGGTCACGGAGCCGAGTGCGGCCGTCCCCGTGGGCAGGAGCTGAGCCCTCGGCTCAGGGCGGTGCTGAGCGGTGCTGGGTCCCCATCCCCACCTCCACCTGCACTGCTGGGGGGGCTGAGGGGGCTGAGGTGGGGGGCGGTCCTGGAGATGCATTTAGAAATGGTCATCGCATTCAGTCTTAATTACCGCTTTATTTAACGTTGACTTTGAAAGTACAACCTCAGCTAGGAAGTGTAATTCGATTATAAAAATATTTTTCTTTATTAAAAAAACTTTTTTGGAAGGGCATATATATATAAATGCTAATTTTAAGTCTTTTTAATAAAGTAAAGGTCAATAACAGGTAATAGCCTATTTACCATATCTCAAGGAAATTGACTCACAGGAAATCAAATTAACGTTAATCACTTGCAGCAAATGGTCTCTGATAGATAGGACTCCGGACTCCTTTGGTAGCAGCAGTGGGAGGGCTGCCCGGCCCCGCCGTGCTTCCTCCCCAGAGCTGCTGGAGCCCGTAGGTGTTGTTTTGGTGGCACGGTGGTTGTTGGCGTGGTGCAGTTGGCTTGAGGGTCAGCTTTTGTTACCAGCAGTTCTTGGATGGGGTCGCGGGTCGCTCTGTGGAGCCCTTGGCTCGTCCTCTCCCCCAGCACCACGGCCGCCTTCCTCGTGTCCCGGGAGCACCGTTTCCCTCCTGCCCTTGTTTGCTGAGCACGCACAACTTCTCGATCCGTTTTAGAACGGAGCATCCCTTCTTTCACGACAGGTGGTGCGTTTAGATGAACACGTAAATAGCTGGAGGCACTGCTCACTGCTGCCGTGATGAGAGCGGGGTGAGCGGGGACTGCGGACTTCTGGAGACTTCTGCGTGCGGATGATGCAGAACAGAGCACCCCGCGCTTGCTGCTGGAGCTCCCCTAGCCCACGCGCCCTCTGTTTGTGCTTCAGCTCAATGGAAACACTGTTTTAAATGTAAAGTATGTCAGTGGAGGCAGAGGCAACATAATGAATGCGCAGACGTCCCTCATCTTGATCACATCTCCGCTGGCCACAGGCAAGGACCTGTCATGCACAGAGGAGGTTCATAGGAAGGCCATCAACAACCTTTGGGCCACGCTCACGTGCCCCGCGCCTGCCGGGCATCATTAGCGTGCTGCTTTACAGCATTAAGGCTCCGGGTCCCTCTGAATTACAAGTGCAATTTGGCCTTTCCTTGCGTTGGAGAACAGCCTCGTGGGTACATGGCAGACAATAAGCAGCGTGTCCTTGAGGCTCCATTCCACACCGCAGGGGTTTCCTGCCAGCACCGGCGTTGGGATCCGCGCCGTGGGGACGCTCAGCGCGGCCGTCAGAGCCCTCCAGCAGCAGTGCTGTGCAAGTGGCACCTCGAGCTGTCGGTGTGCGTCACCAGGAGCTGCTGCGGCCCCGCGGACCGGCGTGGAGGTGGCAGAGCAGAGCGGCCACCATCCCCCTGCCCACGGCCGTCCTCAGAGCGCCGGAGCGACCCGTGCAGCGCAGCCGTGTACTTCCAATGTGATGAAAAACCATTCCAAGTAACTGAAGATGTTTCCAGTTTGTGTTAATAAAATACATCTTTTTAAAGAATGGAATTCTTGGAAGATTGGCAAATTTTATTTTGTTTCATTAGCTTTAATGTCACTGCCATATGGACTGTGAAGAAAAGTGAACCGTTAGATTGGAGGGACTGAGTTATCAGCGTGACACAGAACGCGCTGATACAATTGTTAAGGATAAGCCCTGGGAGTGATTTATTGCATGCATTGTATTAGCCACAGAGGAGTTATGATATGCTCCCCATTCCTGTATCATATTAGGGTTTTATTAGTCTAATATGACATGGTAATATAATATACGATTAGAATTCCCATCCAGTCCCCTGGAGAGAGCGGCGCGGGCTGAGCTCTGCGTCTGTGCCGGCACAGCCCCTATCACCAAAAGTTCTCCTGCAACAAATGCCAAAGATGAACTTCTCTCGTGGGTTCCCCACACACAGCCCGAGCCCCGGTCCCGAACGGGGTCCTTCCCCCCATAGCTGTGCGGACATGGCAGCGCTGCCAGGGGATAGCTCCCAGATCTCTATCAGAGCCCATTGGGTCACCTTCCTGTCACTGACACGATGAAAAGGAATGAATTTACTGGAGTCCGCCCAAACCCCCACGTGGCAGCAAATCTAAGGATCTTGTTTACAGGGGCTAATGAAAACCAATTAATTTCATTCCTATCTGCAGCAGCTAACGTGGCTGTGGGTGTGTGGGCCGTGTCCTGGGGGCAGAGCCCTCCCGGGGGTCCGTGGGAGTGCCCCACGTGGGGCGTCCCCCCGCCCCACCCACCCAGAGCCCGGCGGAGCCTCGGCCGCTCCTGGGGTGTGGGGTCACCCATTAATGCCATCTATTGGGATAAGGAAGGGCTGAATTTTGGGTGGTGGAGCTCAGTGTGAGCACGCGCCATTAACCACAGCAATCCAAAATTTGATTGTGATCTGCTAGATCGGAGCCGACGCCAATTAAACAAAAAAGATATCATTTATACGAAGGCAGAGTTCAAGTTGTATTAAATATGAAATGCAATTTTCTGCTGGTTGTGATTTATTACCGGTGGTACATTGTTCAAAGAAGCATGTTATGTTTCAATAGAGAAATATTGTTTATTCATTAATATTTTAAAACTTGCTTATTGCTGGTACGGCTCTCCTGCAGAATGAAACTTATGATTTAAAACATGAATTAATAAACACATTTGAAAGTGTTAGACAATATCACAACCACTCATTTTTCATTTTACTGAGAGATATTAAACTTTTATAATTCTGTGTGCTCTTATTCTCCCAACAAAGGTGTGGGCTCTGGGTCCTCGTCTCAGGTGTGGCTGTGAGGGAGCGGAGCCCCGCGAGGTTGGGGGGTTTGGGTCACTCTGTGCTGTGCCCCGAGGCGGCCCCACGGCCGCGGGTGCATCGCCGTCTGCCCGCACCACGCAGTGCGTTACTGCCAGGGAACGCCTGATGGAGGCTGACATCCTAAATGAGGCCGAAAATCTTTTATACAAAACATGATGAAGCACTAACGATCCCGGAGGCCTCGGCTTATCTTGGTTATTACCTGCGCCCACGCTGGAATCTGCGGCATTAAGAGGGCCAGCCCCTATCCTAGCACCTTTGAACTCATTAGTCCGGAGCAGTTCCTACAGATGAGCCCATCAGCGCCTGCGCTGGAACAAACCTTTCTCATATCTTAAAATCTCTCCTGCCGCAGCCTCGGTGTATTACCATAACAATAAGCAGTATTTCAATTTTAAGAACTCATTTTTCCTCAAATAGAAAGTGCCAATCAAATTAAAGAGCGGGCGATGCGCAGTGAGAAGCAGCAGAGCACCGCTCCGGCCGGAACGCCTCGGCTGCGAACGGCGTGGGGCTGAGAGCGGCTGCCGGGGTTCACCACATCACCATCAACCGCAGCACCGCGGGGTGGAAATGGCAGAGTGCAATGGGAGGAGGACATCCAGAGAGCATCCCCAGCTGCTGCCGTCAGTGCCATGCTGAGCCGTGGCAGATGAGCGTCCCTGGAGAGACTGTGGGGGGTCCAGGGCCACGAGAGCCCCCTGACAGCCGGCAGGCACTGCATGGGCACGGGATGACCAGTGCTGGGTGTGTGTTGGTGTGTGCTGGGTGTGTGTTGGTGTGTGCTGTGTGTGTGTGTGCTCGGGGCCGTGGCAGCAGTGTTCCTGCAGGCCTTGCACTGCCATCAGCCGATGGGTGGTGCAGGTGGGGGCAGCTGTGTGTACAGGGGGGTTTCACATCTGACAGCATAATGTAAATTAACCATTCGCTTCTTTGTTGGGCAAAGGGAATCGGCAAACCTTATTACTCCAGATCAGTCAATTAATTAAAGTTCAGTGTTTAATCAAGTTCCAGTGGTCATACATGGGGCACAGGGATTTCTCCCTCCTGAGCACTGTGAGCAGAGGTGGACGCAAGGCGGCTGTGCCGTGTGCCAGCCCCAGTTGTGCATCAGTCCCAGCTGCAGTGCTGGGGCACGCGGCCATGGGGGACGCAGGGTGTCGGGGTGCCCGGGGCAGTGCTGTGCTGAGGGTGCTGTGGGCCCCGAGCAGAAAAGATGTCTTTCAAAGCCCCTGGCTGCACGTTTCAGTAGCTCTGAGGCCCATCCATAACTCAGAAGGAGATGCTGTCCAGCGCACACGGGCAGGGATTCAATTAGATTGCTCTCTCCAGCACGCTCCCCAAGAACATGGCACAAGAAGCAATCTCTCTTTTTTGAAGAGTGCAATAACAGAGTGCAATGGAAATGAGTCAAAGACACTCGGAGAGCAGGATCCCCGCTTTAAATCTTGAAAAGCACTCAAGAAAAATATGTTGTTTACCTGAATTTGTTTTTCATAAGGTCTCCCAGTGGATTAATAAACTAACCTTTCGTCTGTGAACACCTGGTCCTACATGCCATCAATAATGCAAGCTTCACCTCCTGCATTAATAGCGGGTTGGTGCGGAGGGGCAGAGCGGCCGTGCCCGGCGCTGAGCAGCTCTGCACCGCACAGTTCTGTGCTGCAGCGGTCACTGCAGCGCTGCGCTGCCCCTCCGCCTCCTGCAGAGGTTGGGAGGACGCGGGCAGGACGGTGATGTGCTTCTTGACAAACTCTTCCAGTCTTTCTTGCAGCTCATAATTCAGCCATAAAGCACTTCATGCTCCGGGGCTGACAGGGTCTGAACGAGACACAGGCCACAGGAAAGTGGTGGAACTAAAACCTGTGGACTTCAGGTGCTGTTGAGTGGGAGCAGCACTGCGCACAGAAGTACAGAGAGCACTGAGCCCACCGTGAGCTGCGGCCATGGGGCTCCGGCCCGGAGTTGCCCCGGTGCAGTTCCTCTGTGCTGCTGCTCCCCTTCCCGGGCTGCCCCAAGCGGGACCCCCATCCTAACGGGCCCATCCCTGCAGCGCGGCTGCGTGCGGACATTGGGCTCCAAGAGGACCGAGTGCCCCACGAGCGGCACCGCGGCACAGAGGCTGTAGGCGTGGGAGCCTGGCATCCCTTAATTGATTGATAGGCTAGGACTGTCAGCGCTTAAGGAGATAATTCAATTTATAAAATCCCATTAAGTGGTGAAAGATTTTTTGATTGTTGAATTGTTTCCTATGCGATGCCAGTCATTTTGGTCCCTCTCACTTGGAAATCCGCTTCCCATTTACAGACAGCGATGGAGTCACTCCTCATTGCCTCCCATCGTACAGATCCCGGGCCGACGGCGAGAGGCAGAGACGTGGATGGGGTGGGGGAAAGGGCCCCTGTCCTGAGCACCCCGTGCCCCACAGCTCGTGCCCCAACAACCTCACCATGTCCGTGGAAGGGCCGCAGCCCCCAGCACACAGCCCCGTCCCACCGTGGGGCAGCCCTGCAGTCCCATCTGTGCCCCATGGGCCGTGCACAGGAGGGGCCGTGGGGCTCCGTGCGGCTGCTGAAGTTTCTTCCCTCTGTGCGGTGCGCACGCTTTGTTTCCCTCCGCCGCCCCCACACCGGAGCGAGCTCCTCTTTGGTTTGTTTCCATAGAAATCCTCAGCTGTAAATCCTTAAGTAACTTTTTTTTTTTTTATTTATAGTGTGCTATTAATGTCCTTTCAAGCCGAGGACTCCAGGAAATGAAATAATAGAAAAGGCACCACTTTGAAATGCATCCAGGCATTTATTGTTGGTAAGTGAAAAAGCAACATGAGCATGTAAGGAAAATATTGGCAGATAAATGGGGTTTTAAAGCAAATATAATTGGATATAATTTTGGCTTCATTCAGTTAGATATTTATTGTTTTATTGACTTATTTTCTTTTATTTATAATGAGAAGCTTAAGTTGAAATTTAATTTTGTTGATATAAATATACATTTTCGTGGAAAATTTGGCATTTAAAAATGTTATCTGGGATGCTGCGGCCTTTGATTAAACCACACAGACTCTGCAAGGGTTGGCTTTACGTATCTCCAGTCTCAGTAAATATGAAGTAGTCTATATAATCATCATTATCATAACAATTAGCGTTATTCTAATTAATGGGCAGGGCTAATGGCAGCGCATCCACGTGGAAAATCAGAGCTTTCTGCACATTTGAGTTCTTCCCACAGTTTTTGCTGAGATGGACAGAATTCTCACACGCACTTCAAGAGAGGCGCGGCCCGTCCCTATGGGGCAGTGATGCCCCCATCCCTATGGGGCTGTGACGCTTCAGTCCCTATGGGGCAGTGGCACCTCCATCCCTTTGGGGCAGTGATACCCCTGTCCCTCTGTGCTGCGGCTGATGCTTTTTTCCTGCATGGTCGGGGAGTGGGGGTCTCGTTTCCTCGGCCTCCAGATGGACTGAAGCAGCCTCGATGGGGGCAGACACCTTCCATTAATCTCCATGGTGAGGGTTGGCCTTCATGTCACCATCGGAGCGGTGCCACCTCGGGCTGGGTGTGCTCCTCTGCAGGGTGCGGTGTGCTCTCCCGTCCCCATGGGCTGCAGCATTCCCGGGGAGCCCGGGCCCCCTCCCCTGCCCGCGGAGCTCCCACCCTGGGCCGGGGGTCTCCGGAACCGAGCACAGCCCAACTCGTAACACAGATGTCACCAAATGACCTCCAGATGGTAATGGCTTTTGGATTCAAACCAGCGCTGCAGAGGTGAAAGTCTGCGCGCTCCATTAGCGGCCCCCTGAGTCACCCGGTCCCCCTGAAATATGTCACGCACACTTCAAACCTTTCCCGTTTTATGGTCAGGTTTAACTGCGACACATAACAGCTTATATCAACAACGGTGGAAAAAATGCCCTTCGAAGAACAGGCCAAAACCGGAGAACATTTCACAGGTCCTTTCCGTCCTTCCCTTATATGTATTAAAATAATTAGTTTAACAAAGAGGACTTTGTTCCCCTGTGTTTGAGCCGTGGCTGTGTCTGGTGCAACAGTGCAGCTGTAATTCAGTCCCAGGGCTTTGCTGGCATTTATACACACTGCTTGGAGCTGCTCTCTCAGTTTATAGTGTCAGCAGAACATCTTGATTGAATTACAGCCTTGTATTCAGTTAGGAGCCATGTATTATTCTAGATGCAGTTGAGCCGTAGGTATCTGCCTGGGCTGATTTGGGGAGACAGACCCTCAGGATAAGCAGGAGGCGACATGGGCCCGGGGCTGCTGGGGATCCAGGCACAGTGGGGCCGTGGGCTGCAGCTCCACACCTCCCTGCCCTGCTCTGTGGGATGCTGGGGGCTGCGGGCACTGCTGGAGATGGCTGTGCCTGGCATGGGGCCCTGCACACTGCCAACACACGTGGGATCCACGGTGGGAGTGCGGACAGTGCTGGAGAGGGCACAGCTCCTCATGTCCCTGGGAGTTTCTGGTCCCAGCGCTGTGTTCTGCTCTGGTGGGGGATGGTGAGGGCATGGCAGGGGGTCACGGCACGAGGCTGAGCATGTGTGCTGGGGACACCGTGCAGCACAGCACTGTCTGGCAGCCCAGTGACCATCACACCATTGTCACCGAGCACCCTTCCCCTGTTTTGTCCTCTAAATCGGGGGCAGCACATTGGTTGGCCATTGTGGGAGCTGGGAAGAGTGTGAACTCAAAGTAGAACTCCTGTAAATGTTTTGGATGTTAAGCTCTTGCCTTTGAGTCACCCATAATTGCACAGGGGCAGGGCTGGTGCTCTCCAGCAGCTTCCTGAGAGCAACACTGAGACTGCAGCACGGAGCTGCTACAGCATCCAGGCACCAGCCGAGCTGGAACGGAGACTCTGGGATAGGATGGAGGCTCTGGGTTGGGATGGAGGGCTCTGGGATGGGATGGAGGGCTCCGGGCTCCAGGTGTTGCTCCAGAGGCTGCCAACCCGTGCTGCAGCAGTGCCCACATGGGCACGGTGCTGTGCATTGCAGCTCTGCCCTTCTCCGCGCGTCCCGGGCTCCGCAGTGCACGGCCCTCCCGCCTGAGCTCTGCCTCTGTAATGGGTTTCCTCTCCCATCTGCAGTGCCAACATTTCTAGTAGGATCTATATCTTTCCATAGGCAGTTTGTTTCATCACAGTAACATAATAATGTGCTGAGAAGAGCTCATAGTTGTGAATTAATGTTTAAAAGCTCTCACTTTTGGGTTGTTGAAATGAATGTTAATTTGACAAATGGCAGTCATTGGGATTGAGACGGCATTAACATGGAAATAAGAGTTAACCTCCAGCAGGGCAGACACAAGGTGAGATGAGCACGCGCTGCAGCAGCCGTAGTTTTTCACCTGATGCTCGCACTGTAAATACTGCTGGTGTCCTATCTATTTATAGAACTGTAATTTAAAGGCTAGTTCAGGAAAATCTGAATGACATCTCCTTAAGAAAAGCAATCGTAGGGTATCTAGGAATATGTCACGCAGCTCTCTTGCTTTCTCCCTCAAAAATACTCATATGTCCACTAAATCAATTTGCCTTTCTCTTGTAACTGCATTTGCAGGGCCATTCTTTTCCATTTTCTGTCACTGTCACACGCTAATTCATGTCACTCTGCAGCACACGAGGGCCCATCCGACAGCTGCCGTCCGTGCCGCAGCGCTCGGCGCTCCCCAGGAACACCACCACAGCTCCACGTCCGTCACCATCACCTCTGGTTTTTGCAGCCACCGAGGAACGTGCACAGCCTCGGCCCTCGGAACGGCAGATTCCGTTTTGTGCAAATTGTTTAATGTTTTGCAATGTTCCTCACATCTCTGGACATAAATATTCTGACTGCAGCTGGGAAAGTTCCTTCCAGATTGTTCCGTCTGTCAGGTTCAAGTACGGATTTCCAGTTAAAAACCTTCTCTCCTTGGCTCTTAATGGTTGCTGGCCAACAAATGAAGAAGAGGAAAGGGGAGTGAATTACATGACCTGTCTCTTTTTGTTTATTAAGAACTTCTTTCCAGCGTCTGATTCTTACGGAAATATGGTTTCAATTTTCTCTTTGGATTGTGGATCAAGAAATGTTGCCAATACATATTTTTCCCTGTCAAAATTTCATTTAATCTGGAGTCCGTGGATGCCTCGAGAGCCACGTCTCCTCGCGGGGTTATTACCGTGTGTGCCTGTTGTCATGTTAGCTCCAAATTGGAATCACATTTGTTCCGGAAGGAGGCACGGACTCGGCAGTGCAGGACCATGGTTGGCAGCAGCACTGCTGTGCCCACGGAACACACGGGCTGAGCAGCACAGCTCTGCAGGACAGGACCTGCACCGCGGGCACCGCGGGCACCGTGGGCACTGTGGGCACGGGGCTGGGAGCACAGCCCACGCTGCATGGGATGCTCACTGCAGGGGTGTGGAGGAAATGCTCAGCCACTACCTGACACAGTGATGGAGCACCTGGGGAAGGCAGGGCCCGCCCAGGGGAGCTCAGGTGCACGCAGTGTACTCGAGAGATTGCAGGGGGTGGGGCCAGGATCAGCCCATTCCCAGACCTCATTTAGGGGTTGGAGGTGGAGGTGAGGGCATCTCTTGCTGGAGGTTCCTGCCTACCTGAGGGCTTCTGGAGGTGAGCCTCTCTTTTCCTTCATTTCTGTGTCTGTAGCTGCTGCATTTGTTTGTGTTTCCTGTAGGCAGAGACTTTGCTGCCCTGCTGTTATTGCAGAACTTTCCATCCCATTATAGCATTACAGGAGGGCTCCCTGCATGCCTGCCCTTGGCTCAGCACCTGCTGCAGATACAGCGGCCCAGCACACAGACAGCTCAGGCAGCTCCTCCCCACCGCTGCTATGGTGCTTCTCCTGAGGTTATGGACTTCCCCTCTTGCATCATGGGACTGCATGCTTTACAGTTAGTTGTGGGTATTTCAGACTCTCAAGGGATTAACTTCTCTCTCCCAAATGGAGAGAAAAGGGAAGAAATGACTCACAGCCTTTCCTCACCCCTGAGAGGGATCACTTCTGATGGAACCAGAATGCTGGAAATAATCCGCAGGAATTCAGAAAATGAATCTGCCAGAAGAATACTTCAGCCAATGCCCTTCAGCCTCAGCTGCTCACACCCTTCCCTGTACCCAAAGAGCACAGCGGCCTTCGGGGAGCAGAGCAGCACAGAGCGGGAGGACATGTGGCTGCAGCACTGCCCTGCCCTACACTGTGGGATGAGAGCTCGTTGGGGTACAGGCACTTGAAGACAGCTCAAAACAGTGCTTCGTGCGTCTGTCTCTGTGGATGCAAGGAGTAGCTTCTGAAACATCCATGGATGCCTCCAAAGCTTGATGGGTGGAACGTGAAGAGGCTGCTCAGTACAGCCATGTCTCAGTTACATACTTGCCTTGTGTTTCATGCTCTTGTTTTGTGCTTGAAACCTTCTGTGGTTGTGTGGCACTTCCAGATGAGCACCCACAGGTGGTGATGGGCCAGCTCTGTATCCTGCACCCAGCATGGCCCTGGGTGGGTGGTGCAGTAGGGATGGGAGGCAGTGCTGCCCAGTCTGGATGTGGCTGGTGCCACTCTGCAGAGCTGCTCACCTGTCCTGGTACCCCCATCATTGTGCTGTGCGTGGCCAGGAGCTCGCTGTGCCTCTAATTGTGCTGGGCTGCTGGTGCCAGAGCTGCCGCTGACAATTAGGCTTCATGAGACATGCGGGCATCCAGGTGTGTGTGAGGTGGGGGAGGAGTGACTACTCCGTGAGCGGGTGCTCTGCAGCTGCTCCTTTTGTGCCACTTATCAGCAGATTTTCTCCCTATTCGTTCCATTCTGAGTGCTGCCGTGTGAGGGTGGGCTCTTTGTAGAGCTATTGGAGTCCTCGTCCTGAGCGCTTTTAAGCAACTGGCACACATTTTAAAGAGAAATCAGCAGAGGCTATGTTAGATGAAATGTATGAAGAGGCAGCTCTTTGCCAGGTATGGCTTTGGAAATAAAGCTGAGATTCCCAAAGGAAGAGGAGAGGGGCTGGCTGGCAGAGGGCAGTAAATCAGCCACGAGGTTACCTGGTGATGCCGGGGGGACAGCAAGCATGTATCGGGGTCATGTGAAGAAGTGACTCAGCAGAGAGCAAAAGTACACAGCACAGAGAGCTCTGCGGGGACTGAGCAAAATGACACAGCTTTGGGCCCTGGATTCCTGGTAATCCTGAGGGAAGTAATCCCAGGATGCTCTGAGCTCCTGGAGCGCTGCTTTACCTGAGCCTGGCTGGCTGGTGCCATAAATTAAAGCCTCCTTCAAGATGCTCCCCTTTAATCAAAAGTTAAGAGTCGCAGGCAGCATGTCACAGTTCCTCATTAGATCACCATTATAATGCTCTGTAATTGGAAAGACGTTAATATTGACAGTGTTGTGAAGAATGTCCTGCTTCTCCTTGCATGCGTGGATTTGATGGAGTTGAATAATGGAGCAGATATGATGGATTAGAAAAATTCCCCAGCTAAGGTCCCTAATTATAGAGTGTTACCTGCACAATTAAGGTGGAGCACTTGAGGAAGAACTATGTACTGACTTTTGGCACCATGCATTGTGTACAGTGCCAGCAGCTGCAGCATCCAGCCTGGAGGACTCCTGCTTGGAAAGTTGTCTTTGTGATGGCCGTGCAGAATGAAGGCTGAAGAACTGAGATGTTGGAACCACTGCCCCAGTGAGTACTGTTCTGCTGAGTTCCACAGCTCAGCTCTGCTGCCCTGCATGGGGTTGGACTCATGGACCAGGGGCAGTGTCGAACAGCCCAGTGCCCTCTGCTCCAGGGCAAAGGAGCAGCCCCGCAGTGTGGGAGCACTGGGGGACACAGCAGGGATGGGGTGGGGGCAGGGCAGGGTGGGGCAGATGGGCCACATGTAGATGCACTATGGATGTGAATTTTAAAGTAAATGATTCAGATGGCTGCACCCCAGGATAAATCATAGGAGACCTTTTGTAACCTCCTTAAATAATAATAATAATAATAATAATAAATAGGAAGTGTGGGTCACAGAGATGGGCTGCAACGGAGCGGTGGTGACCTCGCAGTGCCCACTCTGTGACAATGCCACGGCACAGATTTCAGTGACCACATCTCCAAATCCTCCCTGTGCTGCTGGGGCAATTACCTGGTAATTAGGGGACAAACATCCTGCAGGGGCTCTGCGGTCCCTTGCTGCTCAGCAGAGGGATGGATCCGTCCTGTGCTGTGTGCCCCTCCTTCCTTTCGCTGCTCCTTGATGAATTGTGAGCAAAAGCTACCCGAGCCTGTCTGTTTTGGCTTAGGTCAGCTTTTCTTCCCATTATAATTTAAGTCTTTAAGGGTCTTCAGTAAGAGCCTGTAAAAGTCAGATCATTCGTTCCCATCGTGGCCACGCGTTTCGTGGCACCTCTTTGTGCTCCGCATGGGCCGGGACTCTGTGGGTTAACCACAGCACCGCGGACAGCTGAGAACTATGGATCGAGCAAAACCTCCCTGTCAGCTCTCCGTGATTTTGCTGAGAGCACTTGGACATGCTGGCATTGGATTTACAAATTGAAAATCATTAATAATTCTAACCAGGCTGTGATAAATCTGAGATCAGTCTCGATGAACCTGGACACCATTTCATAAATCAAAAAGATTACTTAGGAATTTTTTAAAATCTGACGTCAAAATGTCATGGTTACTAATGGTTTTTGTAGATCTCTTACAGTGATATATCATTTATCTACGCTACATCTAAAATGTGACACCGGGGCAGAAATGTGATGTCTTTAATATCATGAATACATTTTATCCCATAATAAAGGTATTAACAACTTCTTGCTGTGACTTGTACTTGAAGTTCTGGGTCTGATTTAGTGCTATTGTTATCGTATTAGCTCTTTCCCCCCCAAATACCTGCAGGCAAACTGTTGCAGTGCCCAGGCTGCAGCGGGCCCTCTGTCCCATGGGCAGGGCTCTGTCCTGGCACTGAGTGCTGGGGGTACCATGCACCACCAAAGGGGTCGGTGTGGGTCTAAAATCAGGAGAAGCCTCATCCACCAATTCTTCATCCATGCAATTGAGCACAAATGCCCAATGCAAATGCAGGCACGCAGGGGTTTTATGTTATAAGTCACTTTTGGGGACTTTGCTGTGAGACGCTGCACTGCTTTGGTGTGGTGCATTCTTTTTTTATAATGAATGGTTCAGCTGTTAAAATATGAAGAGCTGCTCCGGTGCAGCCGAGGAGCTATCAGAGCCAAGCAGGTACTGAGGAATTTAAAGCAAAGCTTTATGGCGAGAGATTACATTCAGAGGTGAACAAACGGTGGTACCACGGGCTATGCAAAGCGGGTGACAAAATGTAAAAATCCTCCTCGCATTTTGAAGGAAAATATATCTTTCTTTCTGCGAGGTTCCCATGAAAAATAGGCTTTTTTATTTCCTTTTTTCATGCTTGGAAATTAATATTTGCCTTTAAAAAAGATTTGGTAGAGGTTTGTGTGAAGGTCATTAGCACTATCGCTAGGGAATAAAGAAGGGAATGATTGAAATCTGCATGGCTTTGTTACTCATTTGTGGCTTTGCTTTACACGTAACGTTTTTATTAAGAAAATAATACTTTGGGATGGTAATTGTGTTGCCAGCTGGGCCGGGGAGGGGAGAGAGAGAAAGCAGAGCACTGAAACCTACTATTTATGTCCCTGGCAGGTACAATTCCAGGCAGGTACGTATGGTAAATCTCCTTGAGCTGTCCCCAAAGTCACCCCCAGCACCGCAGCCATTCCCGGAGGAGCAGCAGCTGAGTGCAGAGCTGCACAGTGCCACTGCACAGCACACACTGCACGGCTGGGGCTGCCACGCTCAGCCCTGCCATGCCCGCTGGGACACAGCCCCGGGTGCTTTGGAAGCAGCGGGGACATCTCACAGCTTCTGTGTGCAGGAAGGGTGTCTGCTTCTGGCACTGCCTCTGCTGCCCAGCCCCAAAGCCTTGCAGGCAGGGGACAAGCTGTGACACTGGGGTGAGCCCGTACCCGTTCTCAGAAATTAGCAGAGCTCAGGCTGGATACAATCTGAAGTTGGCTTGTAAAATCTTTTGGAAGGATCATTAAGGGTATTTCATTATCTCCATATTGCCAAGGTCAGGCTGTCCGTATTTCCTCTTTAGTACTGCGATGGGAATATGCCGCGACTGTGGTATAATAGACCAGAAAATGTCCACACTGGGAATGATGGTAAATCAATAAAAACTCATCAATATAACTCCCACTTTCCCAAGGTGCTGCAAACAGCCTCAAGTTTGTAATTTACTTACGTATCTTCACCTTTTTCCCAACATTTTTTACACCAACTTCTGAACTTTTTGTCCGTGTAAAATCTTTATGAGAGACAATATATATAAGGGATAAAATGCTTTATTGAAAAGCTTATTGATTTTCCTCGGCCAAGATGCTTGTGCAGCAGCTCCCTGCTTCGCTCCCAGCAGGGAGATGTAAATCCGAGGGCTGGGCAGCACAGCAAGAGCCAACAGCAAGCAGTGAGAGGAGAGGGGCGGCTGTGGCACCTGCATCCTGCCCACCAACCACAGCACAGCCCTGTGCCAGCAGCCCAGCGGTGCCAGGAGTGCTTTGGTCCCACCTCAGTGCTCCTCCTCCACCCAGAGCTGTGCATCCCCTGCCCTGTGCACACCTCAGGGAGCACAGCAGCTCCGTGCCTTCGCAGAGTCTCAGTAAAACCTTGGGCTCACAGAAGTAGAGAGGTGGCCGCTCTTTCTCCACAGCACCTTGCTCACACTCATCTTCTTTTTTTTATTGGAAAAAAACAACCCGAACTCACTGATGGACCATCTCAGCAAACCCACACGCAGAGGGTGGCAAAGGGCTGTACCCACCACACAGCAGCACAGGTTCCCTCCTCAATGCTGACACATCCCCACCATGGGGCAGGAAGCAAAGTGATCCACTCCAGCTCTGGGGATGCTGAAGCCTTTATAGTGAACCAACCACTGAAATAAAACCAATCCCCTTTCATCGAATGCCCAAAGACACAATTAGATCTCACAGATGCAGACAGCGCACACCCTCTGACTGCTGGCACCGCACGGACCTCAGCACTGCTGTGAGCAGCTGTGCCTGCACAACACAGAGACCCTCAGCCCTCACATGGTGAGGAAGACTGAAGCCCTGATAAATATCCCACAATACACAAGCAACCTATTTCCTCTGCTTCTTTGACCTTTTCCCCAAGATGTTAGAATGTTTTGGTTTTTTTTTTCCCCTCTCCTTTGGCCACATACTGTATGCTTACCTCCAGGGTCAGGGACCCACTGGGCTCTGTTAACAGTCAGTGGTGTTCCTTTTTTCCCTGATGTCTGAGTTTACCCACAGCAAAACCAGAGCACTGAAGAGAGCCTTGGCAGGGGCAGCAGACATAGCATCACCGAGTGCATAAAGGCCAAGAAGCAGATGGAGAAACCTGGTGGTGATGCTTAATCAGCAAGTGCTGACCTGGAGCCAGACTGTGTTTGGTGGGAGGGACCCCACAAATGCCTGAGAGCAGCAGCAGCCTCTGCCCCACGCAGTGCTGGGATGGGGGAGCCGCAGGCACCCGGCCTTGGGGCTGCTCACTGTGCTCAGGCACTCGTCTGGGGATAAGTGCCTTCTCTCATTCTGTCCTCTATTTTCTCATTTTTGACTTTTATGGTTTTTCATTTACAAGTCTAATCAGAGAGAGGCAGCAGGATGGAATAGTGCAATCATTCAACATAGATTAACAATAGAGTCAATAGCCTACAAGTGTTTGCAGCAGCCCCCAGCGCCAGCTCCTTTGCTGCTGAGCTGCAGCAGAAGGGAGCTGCAGACACAGCCACTGCAGGAAGGACCCAGCAGCTCCCTTCATCAGCTCCACTGTAACTTCAAATACTGCATCAAGTTTCTAAGACTTCAGGGCAGCGTCTGTTGAGATGGAAGGCTGGAAGATACCTGAAATCCTGGGCCTGCCGCCCTCATTTTCCATGTTATTTTTAAATGCTGTTACCTAAAAAGGTGCAGCCTGCAGCATCTGAATACACAGACATGCTGGCTCCGTGATGCAACTCCATGTGCCTGGCCCATAATTTACCAGCTTTAACCCTCCTGTGAAATGACATCTATATAAATATTGTTAATAGCACTAACATAATGTTAAGTCAGGTTTTACTGGACTCCCTCATACACCCTTTGGATTTATTAGCTATAGGATTTGAAGTAAATTTTTATTAGTCCAAGTTAAGCCTGGCTACCATGGGCTTGGCATCTGGGATTTCCTTCCCCCATCTTTCCCCCTCCATCTGAACATGGGCCCCTCTTTCCAGCCCCGTGCTTCCTTCCTCAGACCAAAATGTCCTCAGATAAATCTTAGGGAATGAAATATTTATTAATTTTCCTAACCAATGTTGATCTCATAAATTACCAGGACTTTTTCATGAAATGGTTATTAACATCCACGGCTGTATGTTAATGGCTTATTGACCAAATATGGGATAATTAGACCCTAGGAGCACCGGCCACTGTGATCTATGAGAAGCAAGTTTGGCCCTTATTACACCAATGACCTATTTAATATCTACTGATGAATTTAAGGTGGAATCGCAGACAGGATTTGTTTCAAGGAGCTGCCCTTCAATTACTGAGCAGAAAGATTCTCATATGAAATCTATTGATCCAAAAGAAATAAAAATAACAAAAAAAAGCTTTCTTGTTTGTTTGTTTTGGAGCTGGTGAGTAGTTGGCTAAACAAGCATTGGCCTGAGCTGCACCAAGAAGACCCCAGCAGCAGCCACTGCCTGGGGTTAGCACATCAATAAGCTGCTCTGACTCCAGGCCCTCATACCTCATATTTTGAAGGACCTGGGCCCCTATTTATACTACAAAGATACATACTAATGTTTCCTAAGAACTTAAATGTTTCTACATGCTGCAGCTTCAGGACAACTGCCAGAGCTGCTGCAACGAGCGAGCCTCATTGCTTTAAGCTCCCGAGCTGCCTATTTGCAATGGCAGAGCTAGCATTCAACATGCTGCTCAAGGAGACCCTTTCCTCTGTCATCTTACTGTATTTAAAATCAAATTACAGATAAAATAAAAGGAATCCAAGCAGAACCAGAAAGGAAGGCGTGCAGCTCGTTTGAAGTGCTCTCGCCACACCTCTCTGTAGCGCGAGGCACAGCTCTGAACGCAGCTGAAGAATTAAGCTGATGTTTCTGTGAATAAAACCCATCCCTCAGCTCCTCCAGCAAAGCAATTTGCATGCTGATCCCTTGACCCAGAAAGGCTTCTGTGGAAGTGTGTCTGCTTGGAAGCGTAACAGATGCATTTCCGTCAGCAGAGAGAAGTTCTGTGAATTCCTCCACGTTCCAGATCCCAAGAACCTCCATCCCTGCGGCAGTGCTGCTTCTGTTGGCCCCAGCGGCAGGAGCCCGGGGCTCCCCTCCCACCTGCATGGCTCAGTTCAGCTCTGCTACACATCCTGGCTGCTCGCAGAGCTCCCCTGCTTCCCTCTCACAGCACAGAACGCCACAAATGAGGAGAGACTGCTTGGCAGCTCGTAGTGCAGATCCTGCAACTGAACTGATGAGGGAAAGGAAACAATTTATTGCCCCAGGTAAATGCTATAGTTTCCAATGTCAGACAGCTACTGCTTTTTTATCCCTCTCACTATAACCTCCAGGTCCTGAGCAGTGGTTAACAGCCACTTCAACCTCTTTCTCTCCCTGCCACATTCAGCTTCTCTATAAGAAGAGGCCAAACCCAGAAGGGAATGCACTGACTGCTGCTCACTTAAACCTTGTCTCCTCCAGGAGGCCCCAAGGGATCCCAAGACCACTGCACTGAATAAACCAACCAACAATCCCCCCACACGCACACCCTGGCATCCCAGCAGAGCCCTGATGGGTGCTGCACACAGAGCTCTGCAGTGCGAAAGCCAAGAGCTCAAATGGATCCAGTGAGAAGCACAAAGGGCAGGAGAAGCAGCTCACAACAGCCACTGTGCCTCTGCAATTCACTGTGCCAGGAGAGATCACCTGGAGAGAGATAGCAGAGATAGCAGAGGGGGAAAATAAGAAGGAAGCTCCTAACTGAGCTGAGGACAAGCTCTGTGGGTTAATGAAGAGACAGATGACACAGGCAGAAAAAAGTACTGAAGAGATAAAAGGAAAAATTAATACATGGGAAATGAAAGTGAGCAGATTAAAAAATAGAAAGCTACACAGCACCCCCTTTGCTCACATTATTCCCTAATTACAGATAAGAACCTAGGAGCTGCAGTCAGACATACAGCTTTAATCATTTTTTTACACTCTTTTTCTGCTTCTTTTGCCCTCTCTCAAAGAGCCTGCTAAGAAACACCACCAGAAACAAACAGCTTACCTGGGATTCAGCCATACCTGACAGAGCTGTCCTCATGCAAAACTCAGCTCAGGGAGCCAACACCACATCCCAAGCTGCACTAGGACTGGGCTGTGGGGCTTTTCAGCTGCCCCAGCCCTCCCCGAGCAGACTGCAGGTGGGGGCACTCACCACACCCACCTGTGCAGGGCTGGGGTGATGCTGTGGGCAGGAGTAGGCGGTGGAGAGGAACTCAGAATCTGGCCCAGAGGCATCCAGAACAGCAAATGAGCCTGCAGGGCTGCGTGTGTGCTGGGGGAAGATGGCAAAGGACACAAGGATGGGCACAGTGCAGGACACTGCTGCTCATGGAGCTGAGTGCCTCAGTGCACTCCTTTTAGGAGTGTTCACATCATTAGCACCTCATGTGCTCCGGTTTCTTATTGCTCTTCCCTCACCCTGCTACAAGCAAGCTCCCTGTTAAGAAAGCACTTCTGGGCCAACATGGGTCAGAAAGGTCACTGCTGCCCTGCAGGGATGTGCCTCCCTACCCCACAGCTCTGCTCCCCTGGGGCTGAGCCCATCCTGGTGCCATGTGTGCAGTGCTGCAGGGAGGCTGCACACCTCCCAGTGCGAGGAAAGCCAAGATATTAAAAGAGAATCTGGTCTGTGGAGCACAGACACCCTGTCACCTGGCCCTGCAGCTCCGCGTGTCCGAGTGCACAGAGCTCAGCCCCTGCACCGAGGCTCATCACCAGCCAGGGAGCACCTAGGCTGGAAATTAAATGCAGGGAAAAGACAAAGAGTTTCCTTTCTGACACCTCTGTAGTTCAAAACAAAGATGCTGCAGCTCGTGCCGCTCTCTCACAAAATCCATCTCGGTGCTGAAATGGATCTCGCAGCACTGTCCGCACGCTGCTGCAGCCCCAGCATCCATCTGAGCAGTGCACTGTGGCTTTGGAGCACCTCTCCCACCCACGGCATGCTCTCTCCTTGTGCCAGGCTGTAGGGAAGAATAGGTGCAGATTTTAACCTCTATAACACACTAAATCACGTATATTTGTTTTCCACCATGCTGGGGAAATGTCCCCGAGGAACCGTGTTAAATTTGGGCTTTTAAAGCACCAGTTTAGCTATTATGAGTTTTCTATGCTTCTTCTATTCAGGGAATGTTTGGCTTGAACACAGTATGTAGAAAAAATAAGATCAGCTCAAGTGTTTTAAGGCTGATTGACACCTTGGGTTTTTTCCCTTGTAATCTGAAGCGAAAGGAAAAATATAAAGGGAACCAGACACTCATTTAAAAGAAATTATTTCCTTGCCTACAGTCCCTGATCAGGGCTGCCTGTGCAGGGAGAGCGAGATCTCATAACAAGCCTTTCGTGGGTTCTTTTTCACATCATTTTTGTTCAGGTTTTGGTGGCAGATGAACTGTATTTCATCAGAGTTTAGAGGAAATTCAAAGTGAAGTTAAGGAAGTTGCTGTAAATGAGAAAAAAATTCCCAACAAACCCTTTCATTGTAGCTTAACATATCAGCCAAATCAGGAAACAGCTGTAGCAGAAATATTGTTTTTAATAATCAGAGGGAGAAACGGCAGCGCAGCTTTTGTTGGAACAGTGACCCCCAATGGCGAGAGGGAAGAGGGAGCTGGAGGTGTGCTGGGTGATGGAGGGAGAAGCTGGGAGCCGGGAGCTGGGAGCTGGAATGCGGATGCTGGGTGCTGGGCACAGAGACATCAGCCTGGCCAGAGCTACCTGTGTACAGCCAAAATGAAATCCCTCCTGGTCCAGAGAGGGTGGTGAGACCTCAGAACAAAGTGGACCACTGCCAGCCAGGGCACATGGCAGCTGGGCCAAAGGGAAGTGCCACTTGTGGGTGCAACGTGCACAGTGCACAGTGCCCAGCTGCGTGGGCACCGCAGGACATGGTGCGGGCACCTGCAGGCTGCAGTGTCCTCGTGATGTGGGGATGATACCTGCAGGCTGGGGGTCAGGCTGGTGGCTGGGGCCTGGGGCTCGTTCAGCGAGCTGCTGTTGGACATGGGATGACCCCACTGCTCTCCTGGCACCGTGTGCAGCCCTAATGCTGAGCAGCAGAACGTGTCCTACACACACTGCCTCAGCACCCGGCCTTCCTGCAGAAGGAAGGGCAGGAGGCAGAGGGAGGGAAGCTTGCTGCTCACAGCAAGGAGAGAGGGAATTCACCGTGTAGTGGCTGCAGCAGAGAGCCTCCGTTTGGCTGCTGGATGTCTCTGCCTTCACAGTTACAGGACTCGAAGTGCCTGATGTGGTAGGTGCAAGATATTCCTTTTCCTTCTGGTCAGTACTCATAGCCTTGTGGTTGAATGGTTTGCTTATCCTGACAGAATGTCATCCGGTTTGGCTTTGATTTTACAAATAATCCACCTCCAGCTATGAATGCTCTCACTCCAAGATTGCCTTAACTTCCGAACCGCCGTGGGGCACGGCACAGTTCGTGAATGTTAAGGGGAGATGAAAGGATTTGTGCCCTCGTCCTTCTCCCTCGTTCTGAGATGTAAACAATAAAGTTTAAGCATTCCTGCAGAAAATTTGTAAAAATGTGAGAAGACAGTAGAGGCCAAATAATTATCCATAATCAATACAGTTAAAGTCAATGGACTCCACATGTCCTCTCCTAATAGACTTCGTTCTGGGCTGTACCTTGACAGTTTATTTAGAAATATGAACTCTGTAAGGAATGGCGATTTGCCTATGTAATCTTGTTAAACTCATAAATTCGGTTGGTCTGAAGTCTGTATTGCTGAAGCCAGCTGGAACTAAATGTTTTGATAGCTAAAAAATGGCTCATTGAAGAAAATTCTGAAATAATGGAACTAATGAGTTGCCAGGAAAACTGTTTACATGCGCCTAAGTGAAATTATCATAAAAAAGGTGAAAGAAATTTTTGACCCACATCTTAAATTCTTGCTTAGTCAAGTTATGCAGACAAATAGATTATATAATGGGATATATTTATAAAATAGGGCTGATTAGTGATGTTGGTGTCACATACAACCTACATCCAGCATTAAATCAAATTAATTTATAGGTGATTTTGTTGATGAGCACACACCGATGCTCCCATAGCGTGAATTTCAATAACTTGCTTTCCTCTTTGGAATCCATAATTCCATTATTTGAGACACTTCATTGTTACAGATAACACATTTTAAGTGATATTATTTATGCCGTTTCATTCTGTCACTTAGGTTCCTGCTCAAGTTCATTAATATATTGTGCTCCTCTCTATACAAGAGGGTGCAGCGAGAGCAATTGATTTTAAGTCCGCACAGTGACTGATGATATCACGCATGTTTACTGCTTTGACACTGCTGACTAGATGCTAATGCTGCGGAGATAAACATGATGTCATTTCATGCAATTAAACACTTAATATAGAGCAGGTAATGATTTGGTGAGCTTGGCACAAGCGAGCAGCGACTTTTAAACTTATTAACAGGAGTGGGAAGGCACTACAAGTGGTAGACGCACCCCCAGGTGTCACCAAAACTGACTTTTCCAGGGAGGGTCATTCTGCTGGATGGGATGGAGGCATTGCAATGCGTTCCCAGCTGCTGGGCAGCTCTCCGAGGACTGTGGAGGACAGATTGGAAACAGCCCAACACGTTCCCTATGCACCTCTGTGCCTCCTGCCCCATACTGCAGGACAAGACCTCATCGTTGTGTTGGAAGACTGGAAAACCAGGCCATGGAGAGGGGGGTGGGCTGGGGGCTCAGGGGCACCATCCCTTCCAAGCAATGGTGCAGGGTCATGTTTGGATTTCATTTCGCCTTCTTCCCGAAGTCCCTGGGACACGTCTGGGTTAATACTGTGGTTTATCAACAATCAGTGCTCCAGAAATAGGCTCTCTTTGGGTGATATTTAATAAGGTTGGAAATGAGAATATGGCTGTGCTGATGCAGGAGACAGGAATGAGAATTTTAATGAGGGTTTGTGTTTAATAAAAGGTTAATAAATTTTAATTAAATTAAACCAATAAAGTCCAATATTTGCTTAGCATATCAAAGTTCTGTTTGGGGTGGCAGTGTGTGAAATGCTCACTCACACTGCGCTAACACACGTGCTGCCTCCTGCCCCAGGCCAAGCAGGAATGGGAGAACCAAACTCTGTGGGATGGGGCGAGGTGTTTGCTGAGGCACGTGCTGCAGGCTGCCAGCACTCACTGTGTAAATGCAGGAGCAGGTTGGGGTTTGGTCCTGGGACGCTCGGGGATCGCAGCACTCTGGGCTGTGCTCACTGCAGGCACAGCACGGTGTGCCGACAGCCATCCTGCACACAGCAGCTTTGGATTAGGAATGTCTGCTGCTCACTTGCAGCCTTGGCATCCCCATCTGGGTTTGTATTCTGCAAACTTCTGATCCATGCCCCTGGCAGCATCCCCAGCTCTGCACAGCCTGGAGCTGTCACTGTGCAGTCCTGGTGCAGCAGAGCCCTTTGGTGCCAGTGGCACACAGAGGCAGTTGCAGCCCGTTGTCCCTCCAACACTGCAGAAAAAGTCTGGTAGCAATCTGATGGTGTCTCACTGGGCCCCCAGGAGGGTTCCTGAGCACAGAGCTGCAACTGCAAGCAAACAGCTGGCGTGAAGCACGACTCAGTGGTTTGCAGGGGGCTGGGCCAGAATTGGTGCCTGATCCCTGCACTGGGTCGTGGCTAATCAGCCGAGAGGGAATGGGGATGGGGAGGCTGGTGCAGCTCTGCTGGCAGGAGCCAGCACCTGGCACAGCCTTCAGCGTGCATTGGGAGAGAGGCTGGTGTGGCATGGCATGGTACCACATCTCCACTACCACCCATAGACCTGCAAGAAATAGAAAAGCTGAAGGTGTCTTTCAGTATGCGGATAAAGCCGTGGATTCGTTTGCATCAACTGCTCCAGGAGTTATCCCAGACAGATGCTTTCTGTCTTTGCTCCCAGTTCCCCACCCGCAGCTGGTGATGCTGGTGTGGCTGAGACCTGCAGCCACTGCCCATAGGGGCAAGGAATCGAACGTGGTGAGGCCTCAGTTGCTGCCCTCGGCCTTCCTGGGGCTGCAGGAGGCTCAGCGCCCGTGGGAGCAGTGCACCCCAGCCAGGGCTCTGCCCCTCAGCTCCGGCAGAGTTTGGTCTTCAGCTCCTGCTGGCATCTGTCCTCCACATGGTGAGGGAGAGCGACAGGCGGGAGGCAATTAAGAAACGTTATTAGGAGGCTTCACGGGCAATAAATGTATTTCTTCTAAAAGAACTGGAGGAATATTTGGATTATTACATTTATTAGAGTGCTCAGCAAATGTGTTACACCCATATGACAAATAAATGTGATGGTTTCAGATTTCATTAGGCAGCCCCGGGCAGCTGTGCTTTGTCCCAGCCACAAATGAGCAGGGTCTCTGTCATGATTCCTTAATGGTCATTTTTGCATCAGTGGTAATGAATGCGCCGAGGGAAGCCGCCGTCCCTCAGCCCTGCCCCGCGGCGGGGCTGCAGTGTGGGGCACAGCTCTGGGTGTGCGGAGGGATGGCAGCCAGGGGAAGGGCCCTACGCCCGCACGAGAGCTGGGAGGGGAGGGGCAGCCACCACCTTTGTTTTGAAATAAAACGAACCAACGTCAACACCCATCTGAGCAGGGGATGCATATATTTAAATTAAAAGTAATTAAAATTGCGCTGCCAGAAAAATGCACGACGGATTCGATGTAAGAAAATGAAGTAATAAAATACTTTATGGATTAACTCATATCAGACTGTTTTGCAAATTTATTTTTCATTATGATACATCCATATCAGATAATGTCTGGATTTATTATGCTGCCTTCAGGCAGGCTGCGGCTCAGCCCTCCGCAGCCCCGCTCAGGTCCCAGTGACTGGTGAGCAAGGTTTCTGTCATCATTTCTTAGTGGTCACTTCACCTCGGTAATAATGAACGAGTCAAGCAGGGCTGTTATTTTCTTTAATCTCTTTCCTCATATTAAAAAAAATACAGCCAGCCACATCATTATTGCAGCGGGCCCAGAGGACTATTTCCAGGTCATTACTCCAGTTCGTCTGAGCGTCTCAAGGTCCTAAAGGGTTTGGGGTTATATGCAATAAGGCGTTCGTCGACAACATTTCCCCTGAGCCCTAGGTGTTAATGAGAAAGGTTTTCCATGTGGCTGTTAACAGTGTGTGGTTTAAAAAGTCACAAAGAAAATGGGATTTCCTCCTCCAGCTTTCTGTGTCATCGTGGATCCTTTTGTTTGCATTCCACAGGAGGATATTTGCCTCTCTAATTGCCCACGTTTGCACAGGTATTTTTCTAGAGGGGGAATCTCACTGTGTTCAGGACAGATTTCCTTGAGCCACATTTGCAAATTTCTGATTTATTCGCTGTTATTTGTGCACACATCATTCTGGCAGAGAATTTTTTTCCCTGTGAGGACAGAGGAAATTTCAAACTGCAAACTCAGAGGGAGGCTACAGTTATCAGGCATTCCATTTCTGCTCAGCACGGAGCCCTGATGCCATAGCACGTGTCTGAGTGCCGCCCTGGGTGCATGGGTCACAGGTGGGCACCTCCACACTGCTTCCCCTGGGATGGCCCAGGGTCTGGACCTGTGGGCTCGGGCTTCCCAGCGTCACTTTCCACTCTGTTTGTCTGCTCTGCATCCTCAGCTGTTTACCAAACCGGAGCCCAGCGCACTTGTGATGTGCTTTTAGAGCTGCTATGAATTTTAGAATGTATAAAAATGACAGAATATTAACAAAAGCATTGATTTTCCTATTTATTTTTATGCATTTTATTAACTAAAACACTTTAAAGTGTAACTGCTGTGTATTAAATTTACTCCACGATGCTGAATATGAATCTCAAACAATAAAACAAATTGAATTTACCGCACTGTTTCCAAAGCTGCGGTGCAGGAGCAGCGGTTGTAGCGGTGCTGGCCGGGCCGGCACGCGGCTCCGGAGCTCGGGGCAGTGCTGAGCTGAGCACGGGGCTGGAGCAGAGCTTTTGTACCTGGTTGCTCCAAATGATCATTCTGTCACACTCCAGACCTGTCTCACCTCTTCCCCATGAGGGACGTTTCAAAAATCCTTTGGAAATCTGCTGTAATGTAGTGAAGGTGCACTGCTTTGAAGCTCTGCTGTTCTGGAGCAAATTTTGCAATAAAACTCATTCCAACTGCGGAGAGATGTTGGAGGATGGAGGCATGCTCGCAGCCCCCGCATCTCACAGCCAATTTATCTGTAATTTTTAAATCCCTTGGAACAGAGAAGCAGTCCCACCAGGAACGCAGTCCGTGGGGCCCACGGTTGGGTGTGTGCAGTGCTACAGAACTGCAGAGCGTTCTGGGAGAAGAAAAGCATTACTCAGAGCTCCTGAATGCATATCAATTTTGCCCTTAACCTGTTCTTTTTAGTGCCGTACAACAGCACGAATCTAGTTATTAACAGAACGTGGAGGTAAGATAAGTGCAGGGGCACAAAAATATCTTGGCTCCCCGATGGGGATAATATTAGCACGTCACTGCGCGGTGATATTGTGCAGAAGAGCTTAATTTGCGTTTGTGAAGCGCCTGCGTTCTGCTGCTGAGCTCCGGGAAAAGCCAATGAGGGATTCACAGCTCTGCCCCCAGCTCACACCGCCTGCACTCCTGGCCTGCTACGGGCTGCTGGCGATGGACGGGGCTCCTTTGGTACTGCTGCTTCTGCAAAACAAGGTGACGTGACCCTGCGGGTACGCTCACACAGAGAGCAGGGATGGGATGGGATGAAGGCAGCCTGAACTCCAGAGGTTCAGAAGTGCAAAGTGCTCCTGACCCGCTGCAGCTGTCCGAAGGCAATGGCAGCACTGCAGACAGCCGTGGGGTGGAGGGGAGCAGAGGGCTCAGCGCAGTCGGCACAGCAGCGGCGGAGCAGCACTGCACATGTGCACACACGACATGGAGAAATTTGTCTTCAGCCTTAATGAGCCCACGGTAGCTCACCTCCCACCCACACCTGTTCTGTTAAATCTGTGCTACAGCACAAACCTAATTAACAGCGGATCTTAGCGGCAAGCTGCACGCATGGGCATAAAGCAGAGCACCGTGAGCTCGAGCACAAAATCTATATATGGATCCGGCCCCTCCTGCGGCAACGCGCACGCTGGGGGGAGAGCGGCCCTGCGTGGGGTGGGCACGGCCCAGGTGGGCTCGTTATGTGCGTGGCCTTTTCAGGAAGATTTAGAAGGACTCTGCGATCTGCAAATTCTAAAGAGCTGACGGAGACAGTTATTAAGGGCTGGTGGGTGACGGCTGCTCACCGTGTTATTAAAGTGCTAAAAGATTATGTCTGTGATAGCCGTGTGCTTACAGTGTCCTTCATGACCACTTCCACAGGGACAGAGACAAGGAGAAAAGCACAGGATCGATAAAAGGATATTACCACTGGGCCAATCCCAATAATAAGAGAGGTGATATATACACACCATTTAAATTGTCCAACACATTTAATGTTCATTAACACTAATTTTCACAGTGCTGGTGTTTAACATATTATAGCAATGAAATTAATAAAAAATACCCCACAGGAAATATAATTTAACTGTTTATACGCTCACCTCCTGATCGCCAGCTTCCAGCCGAGCTCTGCTCCCGCATCGCAGCCGGCAGGAAGAGGCAGCCTGCGGCGTGGGGCGAGCGGACCTGCGTGGGGCAGGGCAGCCCAGGGCAGCACCCGGGGCTCCCTGCGCTCCCCGTGCTTCTCCTGTGCTTTTCCCTTCTTCCCGTGCTAACCCCATAGGAACCTGTTTTGGAATTCTCTTTTTTTTTTTTTTTTCCTCATTAAGAACTTCCTCGGGATCAGATGAATGAGGGTCCGCCTGATGAACATTCATTCATCTCTCTGAAAAATCTCAGCCTGAATTTGTTTTGGTGCAAAGGCATTTTTCACTTTACGGGAAAAAATAAACACGGAATAGTTTTGTTATTATGCAGTAATTACTGGGGAATTACGTATTTATTTATCTCTTACGAAGCACATGGAAATTGTATTTGGCCGCAGTGTATAAATCGTGGCGTAATTGCTGCAAAATTTATAGTTTTTATACTTCCAACAAGTTAGCTTTTAAATCACACAACCCCCATGTAAATACTTTAAAATTATTCAGTAATTACTTATTTACATTGTAATTAAAATAAGTAATTAGCATACATTTACGGAGGATTTACATACTTATTTGTGAAAGTAGTTCCTCGGCAGATGCGAAGGAAACCTTTGGCAGATCACAGCAGAGATACACGTGCTTTGGGGGAGGTGTGAGGACCCCGCCCTGCCCGCGCCCACCGCCCGCGGCCGCACTGTCGGCCCACACTGCACCTCCTGCTCCTGGAAGTGGCCGGAGCTGCTCCAAAGCAGCAGCTGTGATCTTAGCAAGTGTGCTGGTGGTGAGGAGAGCGGCCCTGGAGCCAAAAGCATCCCTTCAGCAGCCCGTGCAGCCTCCGCAAGGCTTGGCACGCAGCATCAGCAAACAGCCACTGCTGATCTGCAGGGCCGTGTGGTCACTGTATATGTATTTTGGCTAAACGAGACAAATCTGGCTCATGACCGTGTCTAACGAGGAAAAATGCTTGAAGGTCTGTGCCCTTGCCTGTGAGGATAACATAAATGGTGACTGGTACTGCAGAGGGCCGGCAGCACAGCCCCACTACGGAGCTGTGCCCTCGCTCCTGAGCGCAGCTCTGGGCCAGAGCTCTTCCTTATGGATTCACAGTCCCTGGGGATTCCCACTGGAAAAATATGTCAGCCCCTGAAGGGACCCTTCCTTCAAATGGGACACTGGGAGCCCAGAGGTGCCCACGTGGGCTCTGTGCTGGTGCAGGGAGTGGAAGGGCAGTGGGCTGTCCATGGCCAGGAGCAGCTCTGGTGGGCAACGAGGGGCACAGAGGTGCTGGCAAAGGTGTTCCCTCTATGCACAGTCTCCAGGAGCCTCTCACTGGGACCTCGTTTAGGAGCTGTTCTCCAGCCCTGCACGTGTGTGCACAATTGCACACCCCAGCCCGCTCCTGGGTCCTGCTCTTTGTCCTGCTCTGCTTTCCAGCCTGGCCGTGGCTCTGCCACGTTTCTGCCACTACTTTTAGCTTTATTTGGAAAGGTCATTTCTGTACCTGGTTGGTGCCAGTGGGAAGAGCTAGGAATGTTGCCGGCACCCAGCACATCACCTGAAAGGAAGGTATTCTTCAGGAAATTAAGAGGAGCAGACTAGGGGGTGTTAATGAGCAGAATCTTGTTTCTGGGATAGCTTTAGTTGTGTTTAGCCCGTTCAGAAACGCAGTCCTGGCAGACAAAGCAAGGTGTGCACAAAGGGACGCGCAGCGGTCTCCGTTGTGAAATTGCACCCCCTCCCCAGAGCCCTTCCCGTGGGCCGTTATCACATGCACTGTATTATTGAATTTCTCCAAAGTCTCCCTTTATCCTTATTAATGCTGTGAGTGTTGTAGCAAGGAGTGATATGATCTAACATTGGATAAAATCACAATTTGTCCTTCTTCTTGGTGTAAATGTAACGGGGCTTAACTGTACAAACAAATAAGCCTAAATAGAAACATTTGTGATGATAAATGGGCAAGGAGAGTGCTCTCTGCAAGGTGAGAGATGACAGTGCCTGTGAACAGAATGGAGAATTCCTCTGCCTCAGGGTCAGTCCCAGGCAGCCTCAAGGTCAGCGCTGCTCCCCGGCAGGGCCGGGCGTCCTGCTGCTGCCGGCCGGGCTCTGCGGGGAAACCGAGGGCTGAGCTGCACCAGGAGGGATGGCAGCTCTGGAACATGCAGCTAACGTGTCACTCAGCTGTTGGCGTCACCGGACGGGCAGATGGCGTAAAACATTTTCCTCTTTTTAACTTCTCTTTGCTGAGTGCCTGGTGCAGGACTCGGCCCCGTGCTGGACGGCGCTCCCCAGGCGGATTCTGTCCATGCAGTGAAGGCGAAGCAGGCAGGCAGGACACCAGGGCAGCTCTCTGGCACACGGCCCCGGCACGCTGACCCTGCGCTCCCCTCGCGGTGCCGGGCAGTGTGTAATGAGGCCCCGCGCGGATATTGATATGACAGAACAAAAGGCCAAGGTGCAGTAAGGACAGCAATCCGCAGGTCTCAGTCCATTTGTTTTTCACACCAAATCCATCACGTTAATGGGTCACCTTTCTGTGGCAGCTCATGATTACCTGCTTACCCGGGGAGAGCGGCAGGTAGGCGGCTGGCCGGAGGCGAGGGGGGGCACAGCCAGGCTCCACCGCTCCCCCAGGGATTTATGGCGGGTCAGTGCCACGCGTTTCCCTGATAGATCAAGTGGATTGGAGTTTATTTGGGTCATAACGACCAGTGCTGTTTGCCATGACAAAGGATGGATCTGGAGAGGACATGAGCTGCCAGAGGAGCTGGCACAAGGCAAGGATGTGCTTCCCCAGCCCCATGGCCCCACTGTCCCCTTCAAGGGCTCCTGTGCCTTCACCCACCGTGCTTTCAGCACGAGAAGGGGCTGCCCCTGGTGACACACCTGCACCCACAGCATCTCCTCTGCTGGGGCCCGCAGCCCTCGGCCCGGAGGAGGTGGCAGCTCTGTGACAAAGCCCCACGGCCGCTGCAGGAGCTGCACTGAGCAGAGAGGAAAAATGTTCCCTCTGTGGTGCCCTCGTCGTGCATGTTCCTATTTAATATTCATGCGCCAAAATGAGACAAGTGCTTAATGAGGTCAGCCGCGAGTTTCATTTGAACTCTACCAGCAAAGGACTCCTCAAAATTGCTTTGCAGTGAATGTGCTAAAAAGTGTAATACTCGCACGCTGATAGCGCCTGCGGGGACGAGTGGGAGCCGCTCCCCACCGCCCTGCGACGGCAGAGCTGGGAATCCACGCCCATCCAAACTGCTCTTCATGTGCTGCAGCAGAGGTGTGAGAGGTTTGTTAGGACTGAGGAGAGCGAACAGGTTGCTCTGCGGTCCTGTGGGCTGCCTGCCTTTCTCTTAGGGTTAATATTATCGGGGAATGCAGAGACAAAAGCTAAACAATGCTAATTATTTCAGTGCATAGAAAAATCCAGTCTCGGCAGACAGAGTAAATCTCATAACATCTCAAGGCATGGAAGCCATCTGTGATAAGGACGGTTGCCTTTCAAAGATAAGGAAGCAAAATTGAAACATATTATACATAAATGGCTTCAGGCAATGAATCATTCCGCAGTGTCCTCGCTGTTGGAGTGTGGCCATTGCAAGGAAAATAGTAATAATAATAGTAACAATAATTAATACTCTGGGTCCCTTTTGCTGCTCCTGGCTGGAGGGCCCTCGGCTGGATCCCAGACACTGGGCCAGGAACAGTAAACATACATTTATGGTAATTTTATTTGAACTCTTGAGAATACGTCCCACACCACTATGATTTGATGGCTTATTAAACCCTGCAGGGTACCTTCTCAGGATGGGAGTGCTAGGAGCAGTTGGAGGGAGAGAGAGAGCCATCAGCGGGGACCAGCATCATTTCCCTCCTAATTAAAAGTCAAAATGTCATCTAGGTTTTTGTATTGTAATTGCAATGGTCATTGCAAAGACACCATGAAATCTGGCTGCATTAGCGCTTCTTTGGGGGGAGGTCTGGTGAATGAAGATGTATTGAAGGCTGCACTCTGGCATCCTCCTAGTACAAGTCCGTGCTTTAAGTGCAGTAAATGAGCCCCCTGCCAAGAGCTCACCTCACCTCTGTGCCCCCCCCAACTATACCAAGGGACTTGAAGAAAAAAAATCGTACATTCCAACCCTAAATGATACCAGTAAGTTTGTGCAAGCTTATGTAAATCACACAAAAAGTGACAAGTTTTCCTATTAAAAGATAATTGTAATCAGGGTGCTGGACGTGCGGTGCACTGATGATTGGAGATAGACGGGCAGCGTGAAAAGATGGATCGTTTTAATTTGCACCAATTAAATTGAAGTTCATGGGATCATCTTCTTCAATCTTCATGAATACTTTATTTTCTGGCTGCTATGGAGCTATTAAAAAGAATGATTGAGCCAAGAGCTAGGCATAGTATATTTTATGAAATATCACCTTTAAAGAATTTGAGTGCGCCATTTTCATAATGAGTTTTCTAGTACCTAATACCCTTCTATATTACTACATTTTTAAAGTGGATTGATCTGGAAAGTGCAGAAAGTGCAGGTAATGATACATTTTGCTAGGATAAGGTGGCTGATAATGTATCATGTTACTGCTCTGAGAATAACAGATTGTCTCTTGTTTGAGATGTGGCATTCTTATTTTGGTGCTTGCCTTCTGCAGACGAGGGAGATCCTCTGTGTCTCTCAAAAAAAAAAAATAAAATAAAATAAATGCTTAATTGTTTGCACAATTTCCTTCTTGTTTTTTTTTTTTTTTTCTTCGTCTTTTCTGTATAGTCTGTGACCCCAGAAAAAGATTCTGAGGTTTGAGGGAGGCTGTTCTCAGGTATGTGCTTGTCGTGATGGATGTTGTTGGAACAGAACAGCATGTAGGAGACAACACACTATGGGAGATAAAGAAATACACAATCCTATATTATTTACCAGTGCCTCACATTCTCTTCCCAAGAGAAATGAGTGATGATAGCTTCAAAAGGATAAGTCAATGAGAAGGGTGGTCATCTCTCACTCACAACTGCCAAAGAGGCCCCAAGTCTCACTATTTCACACACAGACAAATCAGCCCTTAACAGGCAGCTGGCGATGCTCGGCTGGGGGGACCTGAGCCCAACTGCGCGGTGTTTGTGTCTGCAGAGCTGGGGGGTTCCTCCCGAGCTGCCCTCCCACTGCCCTTGGCTTCTCTGCTTTCCCCCCCTCCCACTCCTGCCCACGGACACCTGTGGGGCTGCACAGGACCCCCTCAGCACTGCGAAGCCTGCAGGAGGGGCTGCCAGGGCTGGGGAGCATTTTCAGGTTTGGGATTGGTGCCAGTTTGGGTGATTGTGCACTTCTCTAGTAAATAACACACTTTAAGTTGCACTGGATAAAATGTGAGCCAGTTGCAGGAGATCTCTGCTCCTTCAGGGCCTGTGGCAACAACTGTTTGGGCTCATTTTTGTGATTCAGGAGCTGCGAGGTGCCAGCCTGTAAGGAAGCAGCAATGGGAACCAGCAGGGACACGACTCCCAGCACATAGCACGAGCACTGGGCCCAGCTCCCAGGGGCACCGCCACAGCTCTGCGAGCCACAGCAACATGATGCCATGCCTCCCTACATAGGTTTAAGCAACAGCAATCATAATTAACCCTGCTAATTAATCAGGGCATAACATATTAATTGCCAGCCAGCACACGAGGCTCCAATTGAGCAGGTGCTGTGTGGGAATGTAATAGGATAATGAACTGACGAGCGGTGCCACGTGCAGCACAGTGCACATCACTTGGAGGGACAGGCTTGGCACTACCCAGTGCTTGGCCAAAAATCGCTGCTCACAGTGCTGCAGCCCATAAAAGCCCATAAAAAGGGAGTGGGGCATAAAAGAGCAGGGGGTAGGAGGCAGAGGTGGTGCCACAGCTGCCCACCCACTGCTGGAGGAGTGTTGGAGGGATAGGACGGCAAGGTTGGGGCTGGTGCTCAGAGCTCAGTGCCCAGACATGGCATGAGGCTCAGCACTTGCCTTGGAAGTTCCTCAGGGCTGTGCCCCCTCCTGCTGCCGGCACTGGGTTCCACACAGCAGCACCCAGGGAGGGCTCCTGGACCCACAGGTGCCCCTGGAGGAGGAGGATCCCACCGAAGGCAGCGCTGCAGCCACCAGTCCGTGTCCTGCAGTGCCATGCTCTGCGCTGCAGCCATCGCTGCTCTGCTCAGGTTTGGGCTGGCATCAGTGCAGTGTTTTGCTTTCACCATGCTGCATTCATAAAGGATACAGGTATCTGTGTGCTTTTATTCCAACTGCCTGACCAGGTCTTTACAAATTCAATCTTTGTCTGGACTTGGCCACACCATTCAGTGCAGCACAGTGCACCGTACAGCTCCAGCCTGGAGGCAGAGCCCACAACAAACCAGGAGGGATGGCCCAGGATCTGCCCGTCAGTCTGTGTGCGTGGGGATGGCACAGCACAGTGAGCAGTGGGCAGGGCTGGCTCACAGCCTGCACCCCTCTGCAGTGGGGCTGCCAGCCCTCCCCTTGTCTCCCTTCACCCAGCACAACCCCGGCGTTTCATAACGCCTTATTTAGGGCAAGAGCATTTGCTGTGATTGCACAGGACCCTCTTTGATCTGCTTCACCATTGTTTAGTTTAATTGTCCTAAAATTGGCAATAGATTAAAAGAAAATAATTATCTCTAATTATGTTAATTAAATGGCTAATTCATTAACGAGCTTAACATCTTTTACTCGGACCATCTTTGCTACGGCAGATTTTGCTTCCAAGAGGAAATGCCAGGCATACGCTGCATTCAGTGCAAACTAAGTTGCAGCGTGTTTAGCACAAGCTGGATGAACGAAATCCTCTCATTATTCAGTTGACAGAACAAAACTATAAATAGTGTATCGCAATTAAAATCAGAACAATTACTTTTTATCCATTATGCTGCCTTTTGCACAATAGCAGCCTATAAAAGGAAAAGGCACAGTCCTTTTAGATCTCTCTCTCTCTCTCTCTCTCTCTCTCCCTCTCTCTCCTTATCCAGAACTGTAGCTGGCTTGCTAATTAGGAAGCTTTTGAATTAGATTATTTGCATGTCTGAACAGGGCTAGGGTATTAAACATCCCCGAGGACATACTATAATAACCTCTTCAGTGGCTTTTAGGATCCCCAAGGAACCAGGAACTCTGAAAAACCTCCAAAAGGAGGGAAAGTGCATAACGATTTCATCCAATTAGGTATGGATTAGTCGGCTCTGTGTCTTTGAATCCTGCTCACTGTGAGAAGGTGTTCTCCTCCAGGAACATTTGACAAAATCATTGGGGAAATTATAATGCAGAACCTAAATGAAATCGCAATACCTTAGTTTCTCCTCCAAGAAAAAATAAACTACAAAATCAATACAGCGGTGTATGAAGCAAAAAGAAATGCACCAGTCACTTTATTGCTCAGCTTCAAGCATAGCCCCCGTGTTTATAGCATCCATGAGCGACTATCAAAGTCAGCCTCCAAAGGACAAATGCTGCTGCTGCTACGATTGGCTACAGCAGATTTTAATTTTTAAATACCTCTGTATTATCCTCCTTGCAATGTCTTTCCATACTCTTCCAGTTTTAAGAAATCACCAACCCATTTATATTTAACAAGACAATTAAGCTGCCTGAGCTCTCGGTATGCAGTGGGTTTTGCATCCAGGTCCCTGGGGCAGCTGGTTTGGTGCAGGACCATGGCGCAAGGGCTGCTCCTGCACAGCCCCGCAGCCCCCAGCCCCACTTAGTTCAGCAGGAGGAGTGCAAGCAATGGCAAGAGAATGCAGTGAGCGTGGGCTTTGTGCTGGGAGCCCATCGATTTTCTTTTTTTTTTTTTCCCCTTCTGTTGAGATTTAATTTGAAGGATCTGAAACTCGAGCTTTGTGAGAGGTCTGATTGTTGTGCACTGCCTGCAGAGGTGAGCCCCGCCTGCAGGGCTGCACCATGGGGACTGCCCCGTGCTGCCCTGGGTGCTGCTCCTACTGCGAGCCCAGCACTGGTACCCAGCTGGGGAGAGCTTCCAGAACGGCAATAAGAGAAAATGCCCCCAAAACTGAGTGTGCAGCACGAGCTTCTACAGATCCCATCCTGTATGGACAAACTGCCAGCGCTGGTGCTTGTATGGTTGGTGTGTGGCTTTGCCTATCAGAGCCATAGGAAACAACAGCAGCATCACACGAAGAGCGTGCCCTTACAGGAAGGAATCCCTCCCAGAAAGCACAGAACTGATTTTGAGTGCTGTCACACTCACAGGTGGCAAGGCTTTGAACATGTGCTGGTAGAGGTCTCCGCAGTGCCCAGCTGCCTAAATTCTTTTGTTCAGAGTATTCACATTAATTAATGTGAAACTTCCCTTTCTCTCACGCCACTCATCCCACTGCCTCTGCCGAATCTCTCAAAATTTCTTTAATCTTCTGCAAATTTAAATAATCTATACAACTGTTTCCTTTTCCAGGTCAGTAATCAATACATTAATGCCATTAGATTGAGTGCGTAACCGTGTAGCACACTGCTAGTGACCCTTTGCATTGATTCATAAAAGACTATCTTCTGCTTTTGTTTCCTTCCTCTTAGTCCATCTTATTGATTCATAATGCTACTGTATCTCTTACCCCCATTTTTATCTTGTTTCCTAAGAAATCCTGTGGGAAGACCTCATTAAAAGCCTTTTGAAAGTCTAAAAATATGTCAAGATATTCTCTTTTATCCATTTATATATTGGTAGGTTCAAAGTATTCTAACAGATTAATGAGACATGATTTTGCACAGCAGAAACTGTGTTGATTGGATGTGATCTTCAAGGTATTTTATCATTCTATATTTAATAAATGTTTAAACCATTTTGCCAGGTACCTGTGCAAAGCTGAATGGTGTCTAATATCCTGGATTACACTTAGAGTCTTTTAAAAATGTATAATATACAGATAAAACCCCTCTGCTCTCCTTCCGGAGAGGAAAAGCAGTGCAAATGCTGCTGCTATATTCATTTTGCTCTTAAATGCAGTGCACATCTGAAGATGTGGCCTTTTCCTTCCTCCCTGATCAGCTCCAGGATGGGGCACAGCAGCTGCACAAATGAGCTGACACTGCCTCGTGTGTGCCCAGCTCCTGCATGTCCCAGGCACAGGGGGTGGGCACAGGGGGTGGGCATGGCTGCCCACGGCACTTGAATGATGGGATGGAGCAGGTGCTATGAGGAATGGTGGGATGGAGCCTGGTGCTGTGAGCATCCTGCCTTTGCTCCTGCCCTGCCCTGCCATGTGCATCCTGCTTCCTCACAGTTCATTTCTCCACCAGTCCTTTTGTGAGAAATCTCTGCCACTTCTCCCCATTATTATTTCACTATAAAGATTAGCTTGTCAAAGTTTGAAGATTGAAACTATAAAACATTTTTTTTTCTCTGTTGGAGAACAGTTAATTTCTTTAAAATGAATACCGTCTTAATTACAACCCGCTGTTCATTCTAAAACAAATTAGGGGGAAATTATTTGTCCTCTCGGCTGCTCACGTCTGTTCTACAAAATGGAAACTTCTCACAACTCTCTCCACGCTCTCGGCCTTTCCCGGGCAGCAGCTCTGGGTCCCATGCGGTGCAGGGCACGTGGGCAGCCCCAGCTCTGCCCCAGCCATCGTCAGGGGCACAATTAACACATTTATCCCAGTTCTGCTCACAACATGGGATCAAACAGCAACAAACAAATCGACCCAATTCATCCATAGCAAGGATGTGTTTTGGAAATGAGGAGTGCGAGTCTGTGTTTGGCACAGGCTTCCAAGCTCGGAGCAGCCCAACACTGCCCTGGGAGAGGAACTGAGGAGGGGCCTTAAATGGGTAAACAGGAGATAAAAAAAAAAAAAAAAAAAAGAATGGAAGTTCCCTGCAGCATAATCACATCTCTTTGGGAAATTCCTGCACCAACCCAGCCATGAAGCCGGCACAAATCAATGTGGCCCAGGGGATCAACATTTTACATATATATAAAAAATTGTAAACATCTTTTATGTATGCAATGTAATAACTACACTCAGCATCATGGGCTTTAAAAGCAAACGTTATGGGCAGTTGTATTGCAATAAAGTGGTTAAATGGGAAAGCTTTGAAGGGCTGATAATTTGTACTCTTTTCTTTACCGAACCAACTTATTCTTGTACGAGTATGACAAATTAAAACACGCTTCTATAGGAAGAGGTTTCCATTCATCAAGATCTTTTCTCTCAACCTTTCAATTTTCTGCCACATTTCAGGAGCAAAAAGGAGTTGCCGCGCTCCTGGCTGCAGGGGGAGGGCTCCTGCACAGCCCCAGCCGCAGCGTGGGCACCATGGGCACATGGCAGTGCCCGTGGACCCCAGGGCAGTGGGGAGGTGGGGCTGCAGGGATGCAGATCTACGCATGGGGAACGCTGCAGGTGATGCTGTTAATAGGGTCCCTGAGAGTGGCTGTGGACTTCCCCCTGCGGTAGCTATAAAACTCTGCCAAAAGAAATAGAAATTAATATTTTTAAAATTTATTAACCAATAAAGCCAACAATCAAATGTTGTTTCTGACTCGCGGAGACAAGCGGTGGCGCGGTTTGTGCTGTGCCACGCTAATTAACGCTGCGGATGTATTCTCTGGGGCCGTGTCTCAGTTGCTTCTGGATCAAAAATCAAAGTGATGTGATGGGTCTGGTGCACTAAATGAGCGGTAAATAACGCATTCACTGCCTTTAATTATTTAACAAGCACTGCGGTGACCCAGGATAATTTAAAATACGTACAAAAATACGGCATGGGAATGCTGTGCTGCTTAAAGTGTTGGGTTTTTTCACTGGAGACAAGAGTTCTCACTTTATTTAAGCTGCAGACAGCAGTTCTCTCCTCACTGTGCTTCTCAGCATCCTGAGCCGTTTCCTGGGGCTGGGGCACCATTTCCCCTCCACAGCTCAGTTATTGCACAGTCTCACTACTGACAGAACTAGCAGGACTGACTGTTTTACCTTTGGTTATAGAGTGGTGCACACATCTTGGAGATGTGAGCCCCCTCCTCCTGTTTGCTCTGGGAGGACTGCCCTATTGCTGCTCGGGGAGTGCTTTCTAATGCCACACACAGCTCAGGTGTTCAGCGTTTAATAAGCATGAGAGAAATGCACCCTTTGGCACAGTTAATTTTAATTTGTCCTCTGAGGCTTGGCCCCGAGTTACAAAACGAGCAGGAGAGCACTCAGAATCTCATGCTGCGATTCCACAGGACTGCCAGGGGCTGTGGGACGGTGACCTGCGTGGGCTGCTGCGCTCTGCTCCCGCTGCGATGCGGTGCTGGGAAGCCTGGCAGCCATGGGCCTGGTGTGGGACCACAGCAGTACAGAGGCAGCTGTAGCGGAGCTGTGCATGGAGAGCTGTGCGTGGAGAGCAGTGTGGTTCCTGCAGGGATGGCAGAGCAGGAGCTGCAGAGCCCAGCGGGGACACACAGCTGGGCAGCAGGCTGCAGAGCACGGCGCTCAGGAGCAGAGGCAGCACGGCTGCTGATCCTCCTCTGTTTGTGGCCACAAGTACAGTTTAAATAATTTGTAAAGCACAGGGACATTTGAGGAGAAACTGCCTCAGGAAGCATTAATTTTCATAGGCTGCATGGGGAATTTCTAAGAAGGCGCTGCTTTTGAGTAACTCACGCAGCATCAGTCTTCTAAGTCTTAAACAAGTATCAGAAACCGTGGGCAGTCCCTCCTTCCCATAATATGACCTTACCTGACAGGTTGCGCAATGTGAAACTGCTGCCCGGCACCAGGCCTGCTTCATACTCGAACCCCCTTCATGACAAATTGGAAATAATATCTCCCCAACAGTTCCAACTTTGGAAACAGCCATTAACAGTTTGATGGTGCTGCATGCTGGAGCCCATGCTCCTCCGACAGCTCCCGTGCTTGGAGCTGCACAGTTTCACCCCGCTCACTTTTAACTCCCCTGCATTCATCTTGCCCGAGTGTCTGCGCTGGATATTGTTTACTCTTTGGATTAGTAAACCCAGGATTAATTCCACTCTTTATTGCTGAAAGTGGCAGTAAATCCAGTATCAGGGAGAGCCAGGAATCTGCTTAGCTCTGCTGCATGACCCTTTCACGGGCAATAAAAACACACATCTCCTGTACCAAGGCACTGTGCCATTGAGGAACAGGGACGCAGATTCCCTTTTGTTGCCTGCGCTTTCTTCAGGAATCAGAGGTGCCATCAGTTATTTGGTGTCTCTCAAGGGAAGAGAAAGGACAGAACGTGGCTGCATCCCCCAGTTGGTGGTGGCACAGCTGCAGTGGAGGCAGGAGCTCATGGGGAGCAGCAAGGGTTAAAGCAGCATGCCTGCTCCCCCCGCTCTGCTCGCAGGAAGGCTTTTTCCTGATATTAAATCAGTAAAGAGGAATGCGGGGCCAGGAACTGAGGGGAGCTTGTTGGAAAGGTTACCTAAGTGAACCACACAATTTTTTCCCCTCAACTTTGTTCCATCCTAAGGTAAAAGGTTCATGCAGAGAGCTATAAATTCCTGTCACATTTTGTTGTAATCTCTCTATGGTTTTATTACTTAAAATGCTGCACTCCCGAGACAGGGAATTTTCCAGGGGTTTGAGGCTGACACGGAACCACATTTATATTGTGCTGAAGCTCCTCTGGAGTCTCCTTGAGACATGTGGCCGGCCAGCCCGGCGTGAAGGCCTTATCAGTCACTCCCCGGCGGAGTCAGCCCATGAATTATATCGGGAGCGGCGGTGGCTCTGCGAGCGCGGGATTGCGGGCCGCTGGGTGACAATAAACATGTCCCGGGAATGTGTCCTCCATCATTCACCTGCAGATAGCAGATCTGGACCTTAACTACAGCTCCCGATCTCTAAATCTCTGCGTGACCTGAGCAGGAGACAGAGGTGAGTCTCAAGGATATCTGCCCAGCGGGGCCCTGCAAAGGAGATGGGGGCTGCCCGGGGGTGCCCGGGCACCGTGCGGATGCTGCACCACGGGCAGGGCTGCTGCCCTGCTGCCCCTGCTCCGGCCGGGCTGCAGGGGCTCCTCATCCTCGTCCAGCTGCAGAGATGGGAAATCAATCAATTGAGCCTCTTCCTAAATTAAAATGATGAGAAGAAAGAGTATAAATGCAAAGTGTTAGTGAAGTAATGAAGGAAAGCGGCATGCTCGGTGCCACAACTAAACGCGGCCGTTAAAAACCATAACCTCTGTAAAATTTGTGATAAAATTACGATTTAATTTTATAAAGATAATTTATTAGCTAATACCTCATTGCACATCTTAATAGCTTGTGCTTAAATAATAGTAATCTTGATTGCTGCACAGTCATTAAACTATTTTTTCTTACATACTGTTTAACTGACCATTTTGTATGTGGTTTGGGAAGAAAAAAGTAATTATTGAAGTCTTAAGCAGTGAGTTAATTTCTAATGAAAGGATAATTTTATCCCAATGATTTTACATTTAATTAACTAAGGCTACATGCGGTTGGAAGTTTAAGGCAGCGTTGATCCATGTGTGTGTGCATCAGAACGCAGCCCCCGCACCGCGTGGGTCCCAGGGCAGCACTGCAGAGCTGGGGGACCAGAGCAGGCAGAGCCCACCCAGCACGAGTGGAACGAGCCCGGAGGAGTCTGCACTTCTGTGCTGTCCTGAGCTGTGGGTTGGAGCCCACAGTGGGAAAACACACAGTGCCAGTTTCACTCTTGGAGCTGCCGCCAGCCTCATGGACCCTTCGAGGACCGCTGCAGTACAGAAATTATGACACAGGTTCTGATGAGGTGTGATGGTAGGGGGGGATGGGGGGGGGGGGGGGGGGGGGCAGCCTGGCCCCGTCTGTGTGCTCTGCAGGGCCCGGTGTCTGCTTGTGCTGGTACCAGGAGAGTCCTCCTAGCAACACTGCCCGCGTGGAAGGGCATCGTTTCTGCCATTTGGAAAAGGCAGGAACGGTAGGAGAGGAAAATTGAGCTCAAATAAGAAAATGAGTTCAGAAGAACAAAAAGGACAATGGAAAATCACGCTTTGGCCAGCCTGCACGCTTTGGCCAGCCTGCAAGTGATTGCTTTTGAAATGGCCAGCCGTTCCCCTTTGATTCAGGCCGCACTCTGGTGACTCCCCGCCGCCCATGTAGGTGCCTCCACGCCGCGGGGGAAATGCTTGTCAGGGTATTGATAAACAACAGATCTGTGTCAGCGCAGATGCCTTTTTAATGGCATGTCCCGAGGTGCAGACATCAGGGTGATATCCTCCTGCCTCGCAGCGATGTGCGCAGCCATCACTCCTCCTCAAGCAGGGGAAGGCTGCTGGGAGCGCTCCGCTGCCCGCTCACTGCCCCTCCCTCTGCTGCTGCGGACGAGAGCAGACAAACCTGGAGCCCTGCGTGCAGCAGCACGGCTCCGCTCCTGCCAGGGGAGCGGCGAGGGCTGTGCACAGATGTTCCTCCTGAGCTGCTGCTCTGATGGTCACTGCCGCTTCCAAAGGAATGTGGGTGTTTGTGTTGAGCCATGTACAAACACGCACTGAAGCACACCTGGCCAGCAGAGCTTCTTTTGCATGTCTGGGCACATGGATAACCAAACTCTGAACTTGGGAACAAGCACTTAGCCCAGCTCGTCAAGGAGGAACACGCCCGTACGTCTGGTTGGCCTGATCCCAGCCGGACTGCAGGGCTCACACCTAAAACGTTCACGATTCAGCCCAGAATAAAAAAAAATCTCAAAAGCATATTAGCTGCAAGATTCTTAGCCCCGGGAGTCACAAGGAGATCAGGAACCTCCCCACATGGCACACTGACTGCTGCCAAAATTACAGTTCTGTAAGGAAAATCTCTCACAGCCACGGAATATGGGTTGTAATACTCTGCCCATTGTCACGACTAAGCACCACGCCAGCAGCAGGCATGCAAATGGCAGGGGAGAGCTGAGAAAGACAATAAAACTGGAAGCAGCCTTTGGAAGGGCAAATAAATAATTTGATTGCAACACGAAAGTGTTTTCCGGTTTGATGGGCATTTCCTTCTCGCTGGAAATAAACCAGGCTAAATGGCTCAATTGGTCCTGTGCACCTAAAAATGGGCCCTGCTGCTGCTCCTCTCAGTAACACTGGGTATCATGGAGGTACATAAAAACATAGTTTATTGTGAAATTAAGTGTCCTGTTCTTGAAAACAACCCTTAAATTTAACATTCCAAGGCTGCTGCTGTTTATTTGCACTCTCGGAGCACTCTCAGCGCTGTCCACTCAAGTACTCGAGAAATACATTGTAATAAAAATAAATGGACAGTTTGGGTTTCTCTAAAATTAAAACAGGATATACAGCAGCCTTGCACTTCTGCCTCGCACCGAGGTAGCCTGTGATAAAGTCACATTGTGTCAGAGATGGCAAATTATGTATGCTAATTACTTACCGGAATTTCAGATTTGTCCTTACCATAATTAAAAAGGTGTCACTTTATTAGAATAGGGCTGGAATGATGGGGCTTGGAGCAGTGGAGGAGATTTCTGGTTAGAGATAATTACCAGTGATGTATTCCTTTCCCTCACTGCCATTTTTGCTGCAATCTCCCCATTACTGTGTAATGGATGGCTGGCATGGCTGCGCGCTGCCGGGCCGCGGGAGCCCCGGGGCTGTGCCCGGACACAGCTCTGCCTGGCACAGCATCACGGCTGCACCCATGGGACACGGCAGCAGCAGCGAGCTCAGGGCAGCACCACCTGGGCTCCATCCAGCACGCCCCGTGGGCCGTGTTCTGGGGGCTGTGCACGTGTCCCCTTGGCAGGACTGGGCCCTGCCGTGCTGGCAGTGGGCTCGCGTGCCATGAGGTCACGAGGCTGCCCTGGGTGTCCTGCAGCAAACTGGGGTGCTCCTCCTCACAGCCCTTCCCTGGCACTGCTTCCAGCACGTGCCCCACTAAAAGCCTCTGCTAAGGCTGACACGCCATTTATATGCATGGTAATATCTTTCTGTTGGCAGAAGAGACTTGAACCTGTCGAGGGCAAACTCAAGTCTCTCCCAGGGCCTAGCAAAAGAAAATAGCAGCATTTAATCGCTATGAAAGTCACAGCGTAAACAGGGACACGGAGAGAATAATTGCATGGCTGGAAAGCCGGGCTCCACGTTATCATTATACATTGAATTCTTGGTCTGTAAGTACAGGGCTGGTGTTAACCCCCACAGAAGATGAAGGTTATAAAAGAGGCATTACTTGGAAAGGTCAGCAGGCTATGCAAACACGGTGCAGATGCAATACAAAGATTCAATCCTAAGAGCTGTTTGCAGTGGCTTGGGGAGGCGGAGGAGTGGGAAACGCGGCCTCAGACACCTGCCCATTTGCTACAGGGACCGGGAGACTCCTTCTGCTGTGAACTCAGTGAGCAGAACCTAGGTGAGATGCAGACCAAACTCAGTGCTGCTGGCAACTGAGCACTAATTAGCGGTGGCTGCTTGCCATGGAAGATGCTCTGCAGCACAATTTGCAGCTAGCAGCACGCTGAGCTGCATGGCTGTGCCTGGAAATGCTCAGGAGGAACAAAGAGGGAGAGACAGCTGTTGTGTCCTGATACCACCGAGGTCTGGCTGCATACTGTCATCGATCCCAACTCTAACTCAACATATTTGGGCAGTTAAGGCATTTTTTTCTTTTAAGAGAGACATCTCTAGGTTAAACGCTGCACTGCATCCCATGCGGTCCATGTCTGGGCTACCCACAACGCAAGCAGCTCTTATGGTTGATGGAGAGACCCATCAGCCCCCACATTTTTATAAAAGATGGTTTGGTTAGCTCGTGAGGCAGTGTTGCTATTGCCAAAGGGTTTTGCTCCCCAAGCCTGTGCTGAGTATTGTATTATTTTGCCATGCTCAGAAACTAAAATTACAACAATTTAATTTTGAATATGCTGGCATTATTACCATTTGTATTTGCCATTTCATGAGACTTTTCATTTCAACTGCTTTGCTTTCCTGTCAAGAGGAAAAACCTTCAATCTATTGGCTTTTACCAGAGAGAGAACTGTGCCGGAATGTAATGCAGTATTGTATATTTCTTCTCTAATGCTCTTTTGAACAAAATCATCTATTTCATCAACAGTATATCAGCGGTGACCAAAGACCATTAAATAATGCATCTCACTCAGGAGCAGTGGAGCAGGGAAAGGGCTCTGACCTGTTTTAAACCTTATTACTTTCTTGCATTATGCCCCTCACTGCAATCTTTTTGTTTAAGTGATTTCAGCTGAGGCGTTGCTTCCTGCCTTAAAATACAAGGCAGACATGTTATTTCTGAAGTGTTTGGTAGACTCAGCCTCAGCATTTCCCATTCTACATCTAAAACAGCCTCTACGTATTAATCTTTGTTAACCTTGCCACATACACACTCATACACGCGTGTGGCAGGGGCTTGGTGTAAATAGCATCCCTCAGTATCTTGACTTCTCGTGTGGAGTCTTTCCATATTGTTTGCACTCGAGTTTTACTTCCTAGCAAATGCTCAGTGCTTGCAGTTAGCACTCACGGGGTTGGTAAAGCATGCGGGAATATTAACCTAGAGTGGGATAGCTCAGAAAAGGGAGATACTGCCATGGTAATCAGAAGCTTGGGACTTAAGCTGCAGACTGAGATTTAAGAAACACAGCAGTACCACAGAGCTGCTTTGGTTTGCCTGTCAGTGCTGAGGAGCATCAGCTCTGGGAACATCTGATGGTGGAGGAGCCAGGGATGACCAAACTGAGTAATGCATCATTACTTTTTCTCTCCCAGGAGTGCCCCACACCCCAGCTCCTCTTTGTCTCCCAGGGGGCTCCAGGTCGGCTCCAGCACTGCAAAGCACAAAGGTCTCCAAGGGGACAGCCATCACCAGCCCTCGTCTGTGCTTGGCTGCAGATACAAGTGGCACAGGGACGAGGGCTGTGGGTGGGCAGCGTGGGGTGATCCACCTGCACACAGTGCGAGCAGGAGGGCAGCGCTGCGGGGCGAAGCGTGGCTGCTGCAGGAGGGCTGTGCTGGGCACGGAGCTGGCGGCCATGGTGCGGAGCTGTCTCGCTGCTAGCCCTTGTGAAGCACAGACCCCCACCAGCCTGCGAGGAGAAAGCCTCAGAGACTTACAATTACATTTTCTCACTAGTCTAATGAGGTGAGAGACAGACAGAGGAGAGAGTTCCCTGGGCTAATTTTCCAGCCGGCAACCATTGCATTGCTCCGGTATTGTGAGAGGCAGAGGAGAAATGACTCTTCCATATTAGAGGCTCTTGCTGAAGGCATTTTGGAGCAAATTCCTCCTGGACAATACAGCCAAAGTAAATAAATAAATAAAGAAAATCAAGATGACAAACCATTTTAATGTGCTCAATTGGGATGAAGTCACCCCGTGAGAGCTGCGTGGTGCCGGGGTGCACCAACCATGGGAAGCGCCTGCGCCGTGGGAGCAGCTGCAGGGGTCTGCAGGGAGCAGGGCTTGGCCAGAATCACAGTGCATGGTGCATCTCCCGAGCCAGCAGGGCAGGAGGTCAGCACCTGCATGGGGGAGGAATTTGCTGTAAGAGAGAGTGCGCATTGCATTTGTTTCCACAGCTATTGGGCAATTTGTTATCATGGAAATGTTAGCAATGGGATAATCGCTGCCCGGTGGGAGCAGAGCTGTTCTCCATGTAGCAGGCACTGGCAGAAAGCTCTGCTTCCCTCCAGGCATGTTTGGTCTTTCAGACAGAAGAAATCCCAAGAAATCCCTTTTCATACCCACAGGGAACACGGGAGGGAGCGCTCGCTTGTTGTTTTGTAACCTCTGTTGTCCGTGCACTGGTTCCAGGTTAAGCTCAACACTTGGCTATTTGGAGGTACCTGGATGATTTGTTGCAAGTGTTTGCTCAAAGATCTCATGCTCCTCTCGTAGTCTGGGTTTGGTACAACAGATGTGCTTCTGGCAATGCCAGAAGGGACCTGAAGAAGTGCAACTTTCTGATCTAAGACTAAGCCAGGAGGAGGGGTAAGCAGAACCCTCTTTCATCATGAACACACACAGTCCGTGAGCATGAATGTGGGGCATTCAGGTGGGAAAAACAAACCCTAAATGAATTTGAACCTTTCTCACCTGAGTGACAAATCCAGCTGGTCTGGCTTATCCCTAGGTGTACTCTGTATTATTCAGAGCTCGCAGCTAGTCCTGGAATTAGCTTTGCCCTGAGATCAGTTCTCGAGTGGAAGGGTGCAGGAGGCACCCCACCCTTCTCCTTTTTGCTGTCTGCACACCACTGCTCTGCTCATGCAAACTAGCAGGAGTTCTGTCAAATATCAAATAAGAATTTTGTTGCTGAAGTTCTTGGAAAATTGACAGGTAGCATGCAAGCAAACATTAAATCAATAACAGCAAATTTCCCCTGGGAAACTTGTAGTGTTTTCTCATCAAAATCTTTAAATCCTTAAAGAAACCATAAAAGGTTTCCACTCCTCACACTGGTTAATCTGGTTACCTGTGCGTTGCTCAGGCAGCTGCGTAATGCCCCGCGCTGATCACCGCGCTCAGTGCAATACCCAGCGCCCCGCGCTCTGATGTATTGTAGCTTTGTTAGTCACTGTGGCTCCTTGGTAAATTCATTTGGAGTCCTCCGGGGTTTTAAATCTCTCATTTGGCCAACAACGAGGTCTGAAAAGATTGCAGTTCATTTCGACCCACAGTGGATGGAAGGCTCATTTACTGGCTGCAGGCAACTCAATCAGGCTGGCCGCTGATGAGTGAGTGACTTGTTCAGACCGCTAGTCAATATGTGTCTGCTGTGATAGAATGTCAGCATCTGCTGGCTGCTCCTGTCTCCCAGTGCTCTGGCTTTTTTCATTTGGTCTGATCAATGTTATTAAAAACACCTAGGAGTTCCTTAACTGCTCTGCCACTTGAGGCTTTTCTTTCTTTCTCTTTTCTTAAACACAACTTCGTATTATCTGCAAACATGTGCAGATGATGTACACGGATTGATTTTTTTACACGGATGTACAGTGTGTGGGGGACTCGGTGTGTGCGTATGCTCACACATGTGACAATCTGTAGGAGATGGTTTTAAAATGGCATCCCCCTGCCTTGATTTTTTGTATGTGCCGCCCCGAAGTAGCTCAGATTTAGAGCCCTTTGCAAACATCTCGCCACCATTACGTGTGAATAAATCTTCAGATACAAGCCTGCAAAAATAGTACACATTGCCCAGAATTTAAGCTAGAATTTCCTATGGAATCGATAGCACCCCAGGAACACCTGTACATTAAAACACAGCTCATTTCTCCAAGCAAAGGGCAGATACGGATTATGTGCATAACCACAGGACTAAAATCCCATTATGTGACAGGTCAGCAGCACAGACGTCACTGCTCCTGGGCTGCCCACCCACTCTCTGCCCAGCAATCCATTTTCTAGGGGTGACCATGACACAGGTGGGTCAGCCACCAATTACGTGTAAAAAAACAACAAAAAAACAAGCAGAAAGCAGATATATTGCTAAATATGTTAATCCACCTTGCAAACGTGCCTGACCCTGTGGGACTCGCACTTTCCCAGGTTGGGAAGGACAGCTCAGTGTCCCTGGGCAGGCTGGGGCCTCGGCCCGCGCCCCGCTCTGTGTTTGTGCTGTCAGTGGTGTTCCTCCATCCTGCACCAGCACACATGGGCTCCTGCTCACTGCCATGCTGCCCACCTTGCTCAGCAGTGGGTCTGCACTGCAGCACTTGGTCTCAGGAACACATCCTGCATGCTGGCCCTGCATGCTGCCTGATGGCCGCGGGCACACCGCGGCTGTGCTGCCCCATCTGCAGAGGGATGAAGTGCCCACTCAGCTCGTCCTGCACTCCTCGTGTCCTCGTGGCACACGGGCAAGGCAAGGTGATGTGCTGTGACCTGAGCACATGCCTCTGAGCTGTCCCCTGCTCCCCTCCCTGCCCCCTTCCTTTGTAATATGGCATCCAAAATAGATACCAAGAAATGACCTGCCAGGAAAAAAATGGAAGCCTATAATTATGTTATTGAAAAACTGTTCCATACTGTATTATTTAAGGTTATTTTATTATGATGTTGAGATGAGTTTCTTAAAGAAGAAACTCTGGTTTTATTGCACTCCTCACGGAGAGAAGCCTTGGGTGATTTGATAGCCTATTTGAACAAGAAGGATGCTTTACGAGCCCCTATAAAAACTGATGACCCCACTCACATTTGTATTTAATGAAATAAGGAGGAGCTTTGGTTATGTTTTCAATAACCTTCACTGCTGTTTCAGACCTGCCTCAAACAAGAATCAGAATCTGCATGTTTGTGCAGGGTGGCTGCGGGGCACCCAGCCTGGCTGGGCAGCGTGGGCTGCAATGGGATGCTGCCCCAGGGATGGGACGAGGGGCAGTGGAGGCAGGAAGAGGGGCCCGGTTCTCCCTCCCAGGCCTCCTGGGGCACCTGCACTCGCTGCGATCCTGAGTAGTTTCCCACATACAGAACCGAGGATTTTCATTACAGAAGTTCGGTCTGTCATAAAACATTAAATCTCCCTGAAAAGTTCCAGTGCGTGGATTCTCCCCATTAAATTAAATAATTGCTGCTGCTGGAAGGCCCTGCAGCTCATGCTGTGAGCCAGCGGGCACTGTCCCTGCCTCCCCTTGGCACGAGAGGAGCTCAGGGCTGTGGCTGTGGCTCAGCCTGGCACAGCCACGCAGTGCTCCGGGATCCCCACTCCTCTGAGCCCTGCAGGGCCGGGCATGCAGCACAGTGACAGAGGTGTTCCTGGGAGGGGCGGTCTGGTCAGTGGTGCTGGCTTTGTCCTGGTGCTGCAGGGCTCCAACATGAGCCCACAGTGCTCCGGGGGAGATGAGGGCATCCCTAAAAGACCATGGGGAACAGTTTGCTGCAGAGCCCAGCAGCGTGCATGGTGCTGCTGAGGATGACCTGGCACCGAGGATAACAGCATTCCTCTGTGCTGCGCAGAGCAGCTGCCTGAGCACTTACTGGAGATGAGCGTTTCCCGACCTGAGATGCACACGTTGACCTAGCGGTCCCCATGCAGCACGCAGACTGGAAGGGGACACAGCCACGTGGGCAGAGCAGGGCAGCTACTTGTCTTATGGCCATATACAAGGCAAGGCCTAATTAACTTTAATCAATGGGGCTTTCTCTATTGAGTTGTCCGGAATTTGATTGCTCCCTGCAGCAATACCCAGCAAGGTTAATGTTAGATGAATGAAATCAGAGAGAAGAAGAGGAGGTGGGGAGGTTGGGGCCCCACACTGAGCCTGGGATGGCAGCAGTGCCCCACAGACAGCACCACTCCGCTCCTCCATGGAGCTCAGAGGTGATGAGGTGGAATCTGGCAGAGTTTATTAAAGCACATCCAAGCCCTCAGACTCACATTTGCATTCACAGTTTGATGTAGATGCCACATAAGCAGATGCCTATGAATAAGCTAGAACAGGGTTATAACATCCTCGTGGTGGAGTGATTCAGTGTAATGCCTCGGCAAGCTGTTCTTTAATGGGCTGGAAGTCTTATTTTTACGATCATTGGAATGTAAAGGGTCAGAATCTTAATCTTCTAATACTGTGTTTTTAACAACATTTACACTTTAACATATTGAAAAATCTCATCTCTTTCTGCCAACCAGCATGACAACACAATTCAAATCCATCAGTACAGCAGTATATTTAGGTATTGTACACATAAATCACCCTGGCTGAAATACTTTCCTTTTGCTTCCAGTACTTCTCAAAATCTCAGTGTTTCTAACTTTCACGTTTCTTATGTGTGACTTCAGAGCTGGGTGAGGTCTCCCTCCTGAATAATTCAGAGGCCTCAAAGAAAGAACAGAGCAGGCTCCAGTTCACATGTGCTGCAGACACAGTTGCCATGGCTCATTCCAGCAGGGAATCCAGCACCCGAGGAAAGCAGAGTCTGCAAACAGTCTGCAGGTATGAGGAGAACTGAATCGTGCATCACCCTACAAAACTGGCAAGGTATGGAAACACGTCAGGAATGGGAAACATTTTGTTTCCATGAAAGCCATGGCACTGAAGAGGAAATAAATTTCAGAGCTTACAAATCTTAAACAAAGTGTTCATCCCAGGAGCCAGCAGAGAGCAGGAGGGCCTTTTCCTCCCAAAGCAAATGGATTCGATTCATCTCTTGGATGAGGAAGGGGAAAAAAGAAAAGCAAAAAAGGAGGCTGAGTGGAGCTTTCCTGGCTCTCTCTGTGACGGTGCTGCCCTCTGCCCCGTGCGGGTCCTCCTGCAGGACTTGTGCCAGGCTGAAGCATCAGTAGAAGCACTTCTTGTGGGTGCTCAGCTGTTTTGGGACAATGGGGCTGAAGGTTTGGCTTATAATTTGATTTAAAGGTCCTTAAGCAGTTCTACGGTTTCCTGGGCTGGATTTCTCTCTGGTCCCACGTGAGAAAGTAGCTGTGCATACGGGCTGAACCACAATGATTTGATTCATGGGCTGAAATCATCATTGAACAAGTGTCACAACATGGCATTAGATTAAGAACTAAAGTGATGGGCTATGGTGAGCCTGTTCATTAGTATTAATAGAGCTTAATTAGGCACAAGCATGGTGTTGTAAGGAAATGTGAAGAGGTGTCTGCGGTTTCCATGGTGGGAAAAAAGAGGTGCTATTCATTAAAGGTAGAAGAAGCCCTTTGCACCTTTCTCTAAGCGGCAGTGAAGCTCAGGCTCCAGATGAGTCCTACTCCTCCAGGAGAGTGAGAGAGCTAAACCAGGCTCAGGGTAAGGAACCCAAGCAAAGGGTTGGGGAAGTCTGGCTGAAAAGCAGGAGTGAGGCCTGGGGAGAGCCCTACCCCTACCTCACACTTGCCCTACCCCTACTCTCACACCTGCCCTCACGCTCTCTCTTGGGCTCTGCTCTGTGAGAGGGAAGGAGGTGGTCCACTGGGTCACCCCCAGCAGCCCAGGGTTGGGCAGGCTCTGGCTGCTGCAGAGGGAGAAAAGCAACAGGAACAATAGGAGCTGGTCTCCGAGTGGCACTGCACCAGCAACGCAGGTGGCTTTGCCGGGGCTGTGGCTGTTTTGCAGCCACAGTAAATATCCATGGATACATTTGATGTTTTTGTAATGGTTTCAGTTGTTTCCTTCTCTTCAGTGCCCTCCCTCTTGCACCAGTTCACTTCCATTCATGCTGCTCTTCGCTTTATGGTTCTTAGGTCATTGTGCATCTCTCCCCATTTGGCAGCATTAAATTTTATTTACCATATGTCCCTTCTGCTGCAAAGATGATAAAACCCTTTGGATTTTTGTTGTTGCTGTTGCTAGCTCATTCAGTGCTCACCTCGATTTAGCGTTCTCGGCAAGTGGAGCTGATTTGTTGTTGGTTTTCAGTCTAACAGGGGTCCAAGCTGGGACAACTGCCAGCCCACACTGCAAGCCCACACTCCACTGCTGCTTTTTTTTTTAAAGCACTTTGCCAGATACCGTCCCTGCAGGAGGTCTCTAAAACCTCTGTGGTGGGAGAGAGCATCATATGGACCTTTGGCAAAGGAACCAAGAGAGCTGCCAACAAAACCCTCGGTATGTGATTATTTTTCACTTTTGTTCATATTCTGTTGGAAATATCTCCCCTCGCTGACTGTACCAATCTATGCCATTATACCTGGGGTTAATGCGCGTTTCAGGCACGCCACGGCAGACAAATGGGAACACAACCTGGGAAGCACATCCAGGGCCAGATGGGTTCTGCCCCTCTTCTGTGCTGCCTTCCGTGGGGTGAGCTGCCAGGGGAGGCAGCAGCCAAGGGGAAAGTGCTCCTTTGGACACCATGAAGGTCTTCCAGAAGCTGAAGTCCTGGAACCAGAAGCTGTGTTGAGCTGCCTCCTGCTCCCACAGCCAGAAATACATCTGCACTGAGAGCCCCGTAGTCGCTGGGGGAAGCCAATCTCTTCCACTTGTTACCAAAGCTGGTACTTTCCTTCTATTATGTTTAAATTAAAATGCAGCAGACCATTTTAGCACTCATGAATGAGTGAAACGCAGAATGCTGGTACATCAGGCTTTGCTGCTGCATGCAAATGTATCTGGAAACAATGGCTTAAAATTGTTTCCACCTTCAACCACATCAGGAGGTGATTTCAGGATCCTTTGCAGAATACTAATACTTACTTCCAGAAGTCTTTTAATTTTCAGTCACTGAAGGGACAGAGTTTGAGATGCAGCTAGCTCTCCTTTTAACAAAATAATCATCATCTCTCACTTTCCTAACATCTTCCAATTCAAAGGGTCTCAAACGGAGGCCCTCATCTCTCTGAGAGCGCCGTGCCGCCAGACGCAGAGCACAGCCAAAGCACACTGACATCAGGACGGCTCTGCATGGACCACTGAGTGCATTTGCATGATCGCTGGGCAGGATGAGGGCTGAGCTGCCATTGCAGTTGTCTGGCACAACTTTGCCTTAGTAATGGGTTGTATGACAAACAGTGACATTGGAGTGATGTTTGGGTACCAGAAACTGCCCCCCAGCTTTGTCCCTGTGGGGTCCCAGCGCCCACTGCTTGCGGGCTCTCCCTTCTCCACACTGCTGTGCAGAACTGCTCTGCCCTCACTGAGCATCAGCGGCCAATGGTGCCCCGCTGGGCCCAGGTGGGGACAGTGGCACTGCCCCATGACCGCCCCCACGTCCCAGCCCACGTGAGCCACATGGCACCCAGCGCCGATCTATTGAGAACCAGACTTGAAGAGAGCTCAAATTAAAGGTAAGTAATTTCCTTTTTTCCTACCTTGAAATTCCTATTGATTTCCTACCTAAATAGAAATTCCCATTGATTTCATGTCTGTTCATATTAGTATGTTACATTGTCACCTTTTCTTTGTAATATTATGTTGTTTTACGGGGCCGTGTGTTTTGGAGCACTGCGCAGACCCCGTGCTCCTCCTCCCAGCGCTCAGTGATGCTGTGGGAGCAGTGGAGCGGTGCTGCCCATGCGCAGGCCATGCCCCCTGCCAGCTGCCCCCTGTCCCCCTGTCCCCTTGTCCCTGCCCCTGCCCCCTGCCCGCTCCCCACTGCTGGCAGCACAGTGCTCACCCGTCACGGCTGAGCCGGCACTGAGTGGGAGCGCAGCGGCTCTGCTCGTGTGGTGCTCCGCAGGGGTTATTTTTCTAACGCTTCCCACAAAAGCTGCTTTCTGTTTAGAAATCCTGCAGCTAACAGCCTGTGGTGGTCCTCACATCTCCGCTGGTCAGACAAGTATCTTCCCCCTGTCCCCGGCGTCCTTTATTTCTCACACCTCACTGAGCAGGCACCGCCATGCCGAGACCTCTGACCGAGTTGTCAAGGTGACGAGTGCTGTTATCCTAAAGTAGTTATTTCACATACATGGTATTTTGTCCCTTGCTTTTATTGAAATACAGAGAAGAGACCAATTATCTTCCTAATGGTTTGCACAGCTTCCTTCTTCTTTTAAATGGGAGTTAATGACAAGCGGTGTGGGCACGGTGTCTTTCTGCACCCAGGAGCTCTCGGGCGGCCCCTGCTTTCCAGACACCCGTGACAGAGGGCAGCTGCACTCAGCCGAGCTCTCCTTGCAAGGCACCACCACAGCATTTCTCTGCAAAATTAAAACATTTCCATACGCAGATGAGAGCTGGACCCTCCGTGCTGCAGGCGGGAGGTGCCAGGGCAGCGGCAGCGTGTGGGGCTCCCCGAGGGGTGCAGGGGAAGGCAGTGCCATGCACACAGAGCTCTCTGAGCCCCACAGCTGCCAGGTGCTCCCATGGCAGATCCTGGCTTGCGCAGTTCTGGGCACCGACTGTCCCATGTCTCCATCACTGGAAGAGGCAAATTAAAATGCTGCATCTACGCCAGTGCAAAGCCAAAAACAAGGAGGAGGCACTGCTCTGTCTGCGCGCAGCCCCGTGCTAAGGTGCCTCAATGGAACTGCCAGGCAGCAGCTCTCATGCAGAATGCAGACGGAGGTTTGGTTTGTCAGAGCAGCCGTGCTGAATGCCCTCTCCCTGCAGCACACGGGATCAGCTCCTGCCTGGGCTGAGGCTCTGTGCACCCACACTGTGTCTTTCCTGCTCTGAATGTTCGAGGAGCTCAGCAGCTCAGGTGTGTGCACAGGAAGGCTTTGCCCAGACAGGCTCCCCTGCTCTCCAGCACTGTTATTAATGTGATGCAGCTCGGTGGATCAGTAACGGATGTGGGATAAGCCACAGGGTTTCTTTCTGCCTTCATGCGTGCATTCCCCCATCAAGAACAGAGGTTTCAGTGGCACCTCCTAAGTCACACAAAGCAGATAAATACTTGGGAGATACTGTGTTTGAACACAATTGGTCTTGGCAGTGCATTGATCTCTGTGTAACAGCCTGGCATACGTCTGCAGGGCTTTTTTTTTTTTTTTTTTCAGGGAAAATGCAAGTTGTGCTGGAACAGACACGGATTTGGATTACGTGAAGTAGGAAATTGTGCATCTCCATGTTGACATCCGAATGGAATGTGCAGCTCCACCACTGGAGCCAGGAGAGCTGTGCTACCAGCCCCTGTGCTGCAGACACAGCTCCGCCTGACACCTCAGTGAGCTGAGGACAGCTGCCTGCTGCTGCCCTGCCGCCTGCGTGCCAGCAGCCTGGACAGAAGGGATCAGAGAGGAAGGGGCACCTCCTCGTGGCATCAGCCTGCAGGTGTTCAGACTTATGAACCATGGTCGGAGCCCCACAGCCTCGTC